>JAAEAF010004110.1:0-93037 GCA_011037195.1 Triatoma infestans | reverse complement strand
TTACTAACTACACATATCGAGGAGGCCTATCACTTTTGTTTGAAACATTTTTCTCAATCAGTAGATTTTAGAAGGGATTGTGGGATGAACTGGAAGCTCAAGCTTTCCTCATTAATCGTTTTTTTGTTTAGATTCTCCCAGCTGTACATATACTGTCGTCACGGTTACAATTTAAAGTAAAGTAATGCCTATTTTTTAAGGCAGTCTTAACGTCCAACTACCAAATTAGGTGTCGTGGACGGGGGCGGAAGCACCTACTTTACTATTAACATTTTTTAAACAAATATAAAATTTAGTTATACGCTGGACTCGAACTGGGGTCCTCCCACTTACAAGTCCATGCTCATAACCAATACACCAACACCCGCCCCGGTTACAATTTATATAGAATTGACAAGTTTCCTTCAGAACTGCAATTTATCAATTATAACTGTTGTAAATTATTGAAGTAAGAGAAAGTGTTGAGTATGTTTTACACCAAGTGTTTGTTTACTTTCTCTGAATGGATTAAGAGGGATAAAAAATCGCAATTCCCCCAGATTTCCAAAATCAAATTTTCAATTAATTTTTCAAAATCCGCCAAGTGCAAAAACAAAGTTTCTAGTAAGTACGAGTGTTGGAGTCTGTGCATATGTAAAAAAAAAAAAATAAATAAATAAAAAAATAACCGGAAGCAATAGAGGCATATGTTTAGAGGATTATTATAGAAGATCCGACAAACAATCTTTGAACAAAATCCATTTACAAGTGGCATTTGCAACTTTACTGAACAGTTTACCGAAGTTTTTCTTAACATGTACAGTAGTACAGTAGTGACAGTTATTAATAATTGCTAGAATAAGTTAATATTTCGTTCCAATTTCTTAATTAACTACAATTAAAGAAAAGATAAATAGTTATTCTAAGAGTTTATTAGTTACCTTTTTATTGTTTATTATTTACTTTTAAAATGTGGTATAGATCTATTAGACATCATTAGATACCACAACAGTAAGAGTAAATTTTAAATTGCTAGTGAGGCAACTCAGGAGTGTTGTAAAAGAACTTTACACTCGTGTTAAACATTAAATTTGGTCTATTTAAAACTATTTAAAAGAGGATATATAAAGAGAGAAAAAACATGATAAGATAACTTATAGGTGACTGGTGTCCATTGAAGTTAATCTTCAGAAAGATTATAAACAGTAGGATAAAGACCAGCAAAATTATCAAAGATGTTTCCCAGAATAGCCTGTTTCATTTTGTGGTTATCGACCGGTTTCAGCATTCACTCAACATTAAGAAGTTTTAGTAAACACAGTGATAGCACATACTTGCACAGAGCAAAATCACTGATTATAAGTCTGTGGTATAACATTGTTTATCAAGACATTCTGATGATGGGTGTACGCCCGAAAACGATTGATGACCACAAAATGAAGCAGGCTATCATGGAAAATATCTATTATGCTTTCCAGCTCTGCGGACCCTACCACAACTAAATTTAAGCAAAATTATATTATATTTTCTGATATTTAATTTTTTTATTTTTAAATTAATTTTAAAATATTAAAAAACATGTTTAATTTAAGAATTTCTGCTTTACTTTAATATTATTATTAATATATTTTAGAAATTTCATCCAACCTTAATTTTTTTTTTATATAATTCAAAGGTAGCAATACTGTTTTTACTCTTAATCTCTTTAGTGATTAAAAATCAGTTTTAATCTACAACATTATCCACTAATTTTAGGGAATTAATTTCTCACATAAATCAGCTGTTAAAAAAAAAAGTTGTTTGAATGAATAAAACGTTTGGATTCACTTATTTCTTTTTTTTACCCGTTCAATCTTGAAATTTATTTCATAATATTTTTTATAATAGTAATAAATATGATATGAAATAAGAAATCTCTGGTATTATAGGCAACCAGTTGTAAATTATAACTGAGACAAATTGAAAAGTATATATCTTATTGTAGCGGAGTCCGCCATACAGATTTGGCAACATTCCAGATGAAACTGCTTTTACGCTCGGTTATTTCCGAAGAACGTTCCTAAAATTGTAACTTCTTACTTCGTATATTAAATTTTGGTAATTTCTTGTAAATAAACGAATAGTAAGAGATATAGTTTAATAAGTACTTTGTTTATCTGAATGAAATTTGATTTTTTTTTTAGCGTACGACGTGACAGCTCCACCAGTCGGTATCTGGCTGCCCAGAATATATATGAAATACCTGTCATAATGGTCAGTATTATATACATCATGCTTATGTCCTCGATAGCAGAACATATGTCCAGAGTCTTTCGGCCATTTCTCCAATCTGGTAAAGCATTGGTCTTTCTGTTACATAGATTCCAAACAAGTGCTCCATGAGATAATTTAGGCCCGTAATGTCTCTGAGTTTTTTCTGGGCAAATTTGTGAGGACTTGCTGCTTGATTTCTAAACTGAATACCCATTGCTGCTTGATGCTGGTGAGCTTCAATCCGACCCCTGAGGTACGAAGCCGTAATATGTGCATTGACTGTAAAGAACAAAATTGGGAAATCAGGACCCATTTGGTATCCATCCTTTACGGGGCGGTTCGCTTCTTCGTTGCCATGGATAACCACAATGCCCTGGTATCCATTGGAAAACTATATTTACTTCTCGAGTGAGTAACGATTGAGGCCTTTCCTAAATTTAATGACTTGCTGAGAAAGGCTTGATTTTCAGATATTGTGACAGATAATTTAGTGACCTGAGATTCAACCGTTATCACAATATCCGTTAACATTTTTGCCCTGTAGAATTTCTATTACTAGGAGAAAATTGGAAAATTTCTAGCCAACTTTCTAATACTCTCTAATACAAACACATACTAATTTCTAAACATCACTTTTTGTGCTCAGGATATTCAAAACTGGGATTTGCAATGAAAACTCAATTTCTAAAATCTAGCACAATCGTAATACTTACTACTTCTTACAGCTGTAAGAAACACTAACAAAACATTTTAAATTTCGTATGCAAAGTTAAATTTTAGATCGATAACATTTTTGCCAGTGGCAAAGAGAAGGCTATGCTTGTTCCAAGGAATTGCAATGCAGTGCTTAAAAACGGATAGCAATGTTATCCTTAAAATTTACAAAGAAGGAAAAAATTACAAATATTTTTTGAATTTGGTCAATAGCTCACCAACTATGCAAACATTTCATAAAGATTCGAAAAGGCAATTTTATGTTTGGTCCCATAGATTACAGAATTCCGAAATATTTTTGAATATCTGGTATAAGATGCTGGCTTTTCTTTAACATTATTATCCATCTTGCGTAGGGATAACACTAAATTGGAGAAAATACTTCATTTGAAGTGATGAGGCGAATCAATGATGATTTAGTTGACAAGTTATTGAGCCCAGAGTTATAGGACCTTACCTCTAATATTTTTAAGATTAAATAGACTATGCTTCAATAAACGTTTGGTCATTGATATTTCAATCTCCGAGTCTCTGATTTGGAAAAGCAAGAATGAAAACGGATTGGCTGGCCAATTTTAAGATTCCTTGGTAGACTCTCGAATTTGACTACCACATAGAATGAGGAGAAAAAATAATTAATCCAGAAATTCGTGAACAATGAGTTGGCAAGAAACAACCGATTTATGCATTTTTTAACTAAAATTGGAGATTGTTTGAATTAGAAAGGAGATATTTTACAATAAAGTTATGTAAGTTTAGTTTAATAAAGTATTTAGTAGTGGATAATAAAGAGTTAGAAAGTGTAATTTATGTTTGACAATTGTAAGAGCAGTAGTTAGTTTTGGAGAATGAAGAGGAAGTGCTAAGGTTTAGTGGCACTACTTCCTTTAGGAGTTCCTTTAGTAAGGGCACAAAATATAACCACCTGGCGACATCTCAATGCTTGACTAATACATTATCCTGAATCCAATAATAGACAGGGATAGTTGTAGTAGAGGAAACCACGTGGACAATAGCTATGTGCACGCCTCTTCCCCATACTCCCAATATCTCGTCGTTAGTTACCACCCCCATACCTAGCTCTAGCTGGTAGTTAGGTTTAGGTGTATGTGAGAGAGAGAGAGAGAGAGCAGACTAGTATACCAGAGAGAGCACACCGCAGATAGAGATGATGGTGTTGGAGCAATTGGTTGGAGACAATAGAGCCACGTTCCATTGTATTAGTTTGGGCTTCTATACTTGTAGGAACTACCGTCTCATTTCATAATAATATTACCTCATACATCACAATATATACCATCAGACCAATATCTATTCGTGATTTACACCTCCGCCTACCAATTCATACATTTACCCATCCAAACCCAATACTGTTCTCTCTATCCATACTATTTACTCATACCCATAACTACAGCAACACATAATAAAGTAAACGCTGTTCCAATGTTCAATGTTCATCAATCGTTTAATAATTTCATAATTAAAAATAGACTATTTTTTTTTTTAATTTCACTCATTACTGATAAGAGGAAGTATTGCCAAATATCGTGCCAAATTTTTGAACAAAGGTACTCCAAAAATTGAATGCCATCAAAGGTACTGCATGGTGAGCCAATCGCCACAACTTATTTAATTTTTAAAAAGCATTTGTTCGTAGCAGACTAGATTACAAACACTTTACCTTTGGGCATACGTTTTAAAAATTTCTGTCTGCTAAACATTATATCCATTCCCATACCTGTATGTTCGATCTCTCCAAAAATAGAACCTTGGACACTGAATGGGATTAAGTTTGACGGTCCACTACTTTAATATATTAAAAGTAAATCTCTGAACTACGTATATAAAAACCTTCTACAAGAGCGACTGCTGCTTAAATATAAAGATTGTATTAAAATATTCACCGACGGATCAAAGGCGATAAATGGAGTAGGAGCGGTTTTCGTCATGAACGAAAGGTTTACAACTTCCCATTAAGCAAAATCTCAAGCATACTCGTATCTACAGCCGAGTCATTCGCTATATACAAAGCCCTAGAACATATTCGGAACTACAATGAACTTAAGAAATATATTTTTTGCTCCGATTCAAGGAGCTCACTGGAAATGATGGGCAATCGGGACTCCGACAGTTTATTAATTCAGTGCAAACATACGCTCTTAGAATTATGTCTACGAGATAATAAAGAAGTCTCCCGTATTTGGATTCCCGGTCATGTGGGGATAAGAGATAATGAATCTGCAGACAAAGCTGCTAAAGAAGCGTCATCAATGAATTGTAGAGACGAACGTGTCCTTGAACAGGCGATTGGAAACCTTTTCTAAAAAAAACAAAATCTTTCCAACTGGGAAAAGGAATGGCAATCAGTGTAGCTGTCAAATAATCTAAGGAATATCAAGGGTACCACAAAGAAATGGTCAACCTCAAATCGAAAATCTCGGCGAGAAGAAGTTGTCCTAGCGAGAATGAGACTCGGTCATATCATGTTGACACACAGCCACATATTCCGAAGAGAATCTCAGCTGGTATGCAGCGCTTGTAATACGACATTAACTGTCCCGCAAATTCTATTGGAATTTTTGAAATATGTACACGGGAGGGGGGGTTAAAAGTAAATTTACCGACCAGTCTTACAGATGTATTAGGAGACAATGAGACTTTCGAATATCTTAGGGAGGTTTATCTATTTAATTTGTTGTGAAACTAGCTGTACATATGTATGTGTATAGTTGTTTGCTGGTGTCTTGTGTATAGGTATTTATTTTATAAGTGATATAAGGGAGTAGAGGAATGATTAGACCTACATTGTGGGTTTGCTATAGAAATTATTAGACTGGTAGGTATGGATATGCATCCCGGATGTGCCCGAGAAGGAAGAATTCATTACTATTCTTAGGATCTTAGATTGTAGGGTTTGAAGTCGGTTAAGATTGGATTGTTTAGCATTGCTGTAGACTTTTATTCCCTACGTTTAAATAGGAGCTAGAAGAGCAGTGCAAAATATTTTTTTGCTTTTTCTGTAAAGTCAGTTTTGTCAGTTCGTCAACTAGTCATTTTTGTATTATGTATCCTTATTATAGATTTCAAGCAGGCTTACGATACGGTAAGAAAGGACACAGTGGCAAGGGACATGAGGGTGCTTGGAGTTCCTAAAAAGCTAGTTGAACTTGTTAAGATGACCTGGAACAATACGAGATGTCAGGTAAAGATTGGCAGCGCTCTGTCTGATGAGTTCCAGGTTACAGGTGGTCTGAGACAGGGAGACCCATTGTCGCCCATCCTATTTAATCTAGCTCTCGAAAACGCGATAAAAGCCATCCGAACAAACAAGGGCGGAACAATATTCAACAGGATGACGCAACATATGGCATATGCGGACGACGTGATTCTCACAGCCCTCCTTATCCGGCGCACTTCAGGACGTGGAAACAGCAGCCGGCATATACTGGCCTGAGTATTAATGAAAACAAGACTGAATATATGACGACTTCAAGAACTCAGGGAAGTAGGGAAAACAGAGTGCAGATTAATGGGCACAATTTCCGACGCTGCGAAAGTTTCAAATACTTAGGAGCTTTAGTAACGGAGGAGAATGATATAGAAGCCGAAATCAAAGCAAGGATAGCAGTAGGCAGTAGATGCCTTTTTGCTTTAAATAGAGTACTAAGCTTCAGATCACTCTCTCGTGCAGCTAAGATTATCCTTTACAAGACGATAGTTAGACCCATCGTCGCGTATGGAAGTGAGAGCTGGGTATTAACTAGAAGGAGTGAGATGATCCTGAGTGTCTGGGAAAGAAAAGCCCTGAGAAAGATTTTTGGCCCCGTCAACGAAAATAGAAACTGGAGAATTTGTAATAATATGGAGCTTTCCGAGTTATTCGGGGGGGACCCAGTTTAGTGGCCTTCATTAAGAAAGGAAGACTGCGGTTGCTTGGCCATGTACAGAGAATGCCAGAAACCAGACTACCCAAAAGGATGATGGCAGGATGGCCGGGAGGAAGAAGATTAAGAGGAAGACCGTGGCTAAGGTGGCTGGATGATGTAGAGGACGACCTCAGGAAGCTGGGTATAAGAGGATGGAGAAGAAAAGCCGAAGATCGACAAAATTGGCAATTCGTTTTGGAGGAGGTCCAGACCCAACTAGGGCTGTAGCGCCATTTAGTAGTAGTTGTAGTATCCTATTACAATAAAGAGGGAGACCTGTTTAGGTTGAATATTATATGTTTGGATTTAGATTCATTTACTTTGAAACTAGACAACGAAGAAGCGATTGTAGAGCACGGGTTGTAATGACGTGTTTCCGTATCAAGGGGAAAAATTTCAGTATTGTTCATGCGCTGAACGTAAAGGTAAATTGTATTTCGTTGAGTGGAATATCAAACAAAAATGGTAGGCATTTATGTGTGTAGTTAATGTACGAAGTTTATTTAAAACATATTTAAAGACATATTTGAGAAAATCGCGAAAACTGAAGAAACTTTCATTTGGTTTATGGATTTTATCCAAAAACTATTGTTACATGCGATGTACGGTATCTAAACCATATATCAATTTTGAGTTTCCTGAGAGCACTCCCCAAGACTACATCAAACACAACACACATGCATACACATAAAACATTCGCTACAATGAATATTTTTTTCGTATATGAGGCACATCCGAAATATATATATTTGGTTAAAACTCTGGATATATATATCTGGTTAAAATTTTGAATATTATACGCGATTACAATACTTCTTATTACTAGGAATTAGAGAAAGTAAAAATTGCAATACCTATTGAAAATAAAAGCAATATCCAAAATCTGTCATTTTCCCAGTAAATTGAGCATTCTACCATCAAACTACGATAACAAATTCAATTATTTAAAATTAATGAAATAGATGGATGTCATAGAATATTATCCATTATAAATGCCATATAAGTTTAAGTTTATGCGATTTAATAGAGCAGAAAGCGACTGTGACTTTGCTGAAACCTTCAACTATATTGATTATATACACAATTAATGACTGTTGTGGTAAATTATGTACTGTCAGAGGATATTAATAAAGGGCGCAGTTTCTCTATTCTCTTGCACAGTCATCTCAACTCTAACACCCTAGTTGGTGTAAAACGCAACTTGTAATATCAAGCGATGTGGGTAATAGATTGTAGCAAATAGGTTGACGAAAGTAGACTGAGATAGGTAGTATATAGCAGACAGTAGCTGTGTGTTAGTAAGTGGTAAAGCTGTTATAGGGGTTATGGGGTGTAGGGTGGTAGTAGGGCTTGATGGTATATCAAAGCAAACATCACAGCAACCCTGGTTTGCAAACACAACGTAGGCGCGCTACTCATCCAGACTCGCAAACTTCTGCTGACCTTCTACCCACTCTTCTAAATCCTCCATCTTTACTTGCACACTGACACACACACACACACACATACACACATACCTTTGAACGGACAAACTTGGTGAGTTTAGGAGCTTGGGTAAGTAAGTATGGATAGGAAGAAGTCCAGAAAGCGGGCGGCTATGAAACTTTCTCTCGAGTTAAAGTTAAATAGCCGAGTTTTCCAACACCTTTCTTTATCTTGGGTGATTTTTGTTGAGTTTTCTCCATTGTCAGTTTCTTTTTCTTTTATTTTTATTTTTTTATTTTTCTTTTTTACTAAAGCTGATTTTTACCTTATCTTGCAAATGTTTTACCCCCTCCATACACACATACACTCAACTATATATGTATATGGTATATATATATATTATATATATATATAATAAAATATTCCAAATATACTTTTGCAAAGTTCTTTTATTTATTTATTTTCTTTTTATGCTTTCTTTTTTTTCTACTTTTAGCACGTTTAGAAAATGGAGTAAGTATTATAATAAGTAGGTACTTTATATTTTTCAAATTTTAAAGAAAATGTATTATGTATTAAATAGTCTATTTCAAAACAAATCTTAATTTTGTGAAAATATATATATATAAAGAAAAACAAAGATCTTTTATAATCACATACGTAAACAAAATTAAAGTGTTTTGGATTGCTGAATTGTTAATTAGCTAAATTACCTATATTTTTTTCTCCATAGAAGAAAGTATTTATAAATGAATGCCATGTAACCACTAGATTTATGGCATTAGTAATGGAGTTTTTGTAGAGTTGATCCGATAAAGGTGATACAAGATTAAACTATTCTTACTGTATATTTTGGATTAAGTACAAAGTAAAGCAAGGCCTTTATACTGTATGACTAGAAAGTAATTTGAATGGGTAAAAAGGAATGACAGATTGATATGGCAGTGTAGACGGTGTATGATGACTTTTTGATATAGGCTTGAATGAGAATACTAATAATAAGAATGAGTTGAGAGCGTTGAGCGTTTTATACGCTCCTTAACTACCTTACTATTCCTTCGAGTCTCATAGTTTGGTTGTAGATTTCTGTCTCTCTTAGGTTAAAATCTGAACCGTTTGTGGTAGGGAGATATATCACGCCTCACATGACTTATGGATCATGACCACATGACATGTGGGTGGTGCCAGTTGTAGGCAAGACAAGCCACCGGCAATCGGAGTTTCTTTTTTGGCTTGGACAAAGAAAATGATATATAAGAAAAAGAAAAGAACACTGGTATTTTAAACAAATAAGGTCAAGCAGTTTTACACTATTAAAATAGCAAAAAGAGTATGGCAGCGTGAAAGAGAGTGACAGACTTAACTGGCAAAATGAATGATGACTTCTTGATATAGGGTGATGCACGTTGAATGAGCCGGATTTTTTTCAACGTTTTCTCGACTCCTTTCTTCAAAATATTTATTGAACTATTGGTTATAATATAACGCTTGTCAGAAAACAAAATTGTGATTCCCGTAAAAATTGTTTCCGCTCTTTATCCAAACATATGAAGATATCATAACCCAGAATTTTCTTGGCAGTAGAAAAGTTGTGCTTCTATGACTGGTGGGCATTATCTTCTAGCAAAAAACGTCTACGCATATGGGCCTTCAATTTATATGAAAAATGAAGTAGTGCGATGAAATGATGATGAGATGGAAAGTTATGCTTCTTATAATACCACACAATAGGACACCAAGCTTCTTATCTCTACCGTAATTAGCAACAGTAATTGTGACATTTATTGCGCGACTGTTAAGTCCTAAGAAATTTTAGCGCTCCCTATGCTATAGATTTAAGCAACACGCTTAGCTCCTATTTATACAAAAATGAATATGGACCAATTTTGGAATTCATATCAGTCTTGAACCAGCATTAAGCAAGAATTCTTAATCAAGAAGATGATGTTAACAATTCAAACTGCCATCAAAACTTGGTCCCCAAGAAGTTTTAATCATGAAATTATCTTCGGTCGACATAGTCTCTAGGTGCTAATTCAATCACTTATCTCCCTTTACTAAATTACGAATAAGAGTGTTTGGTTGAAAAGTCAGTCCTTTTTACCAACCCAACACATCATAAACATACCAATTACTTTTCAATAGAGTTATATAATGGTATATAATGGGTATGAGAAGAAGAGAATTGGGTTTGAAACTGGATTTAATGCTGAACACTGCATAATGAGAAAGTAACACAAACTGGCAGGACTTTACATGAATAAAGAAATTGGTAGCGAGAGATTTTGAGAAGAGAAGAGTAGTGGTAGTGAGTGAAGAGAGGGATAGTAGTTGGTTGCTGACGCGTTGTAACTATTGCAAAAACTGTTCTAAAGTCTCTTCCTTATAAAGATAGCGCAGCTGTATTTAAACAGAGTCTCCCACTCCAGTCTGGCCTAAGTAGCGAGTGAGACTATTAATATTGTTTCTCTCTCTCTATCTCTATCTGCTTTAGATCCCTCTCTTCGGACCCTATTACAGATAACATAGCAAATCAACTGCCCTCCCTTAAGAATTTACAAATATTATTGTATTTTAAAGAAGTATACCATAAATTACACTCAAGAAAACGTAATTATTAATTAAATTAAATAAATTTATATGATTATTATAATAGTAATGTATCTGACCAAATAATATTGTAAGCAGATCGACGTAAATAACAGAAGGAAGTATCACCAACCTGGAACATAAAAAAAAAAAAATACATAAATATTTTTAATAATATTTAGTTAATTTATAATTTATTTAATTTAATGCCAGAGCCAATAAACAGCTACTTCAAGCTTGATAGCTATATTATTTTTTTAATAGAAGCTTATTAATCAGGCCTCATCTAAGAGAAGAAATAAATGTTAAAATATTTTTTAATCCTTCTAATCTTTGAAGTGATTGTGCTGTTTCGGCTTTTCAATTCTTAGTTTTTGTTTTCGATAGACTTTCCTTATGTTTCAGGAAATGCTGTCTGCCATTTAACTTGCCGCATTTATCAGATTTGTAATCTCAGAAAAAATTCACGGATATAAATGAATTTTTTTTAATTCATTTATCAAACTTGAAGATGCTGTCACAACTGTTAATGTGATAACAAGAACGAGTGATAACAGAAATATATAATTTATAATTATAAAAATTATAACTAGTGGTGCCAGCCAGACGCTATTATTCAATACAATAGCTGCGGTCAGTGCACGGTCAAAGGACCGCCCGCCAATGACACACCGCTTTCACAAGGGTCAACAAATCACTCAAAAGACCGACCACCTGGCTACAGTCCTTTGATAACTACCAACACCTGTCGCCACACCTGTTCAGCGACCTATTCAAAACCTAGGGTCAACACACGGCAATAAACTAAACACTCTAAAGACCCACCACCTGGCTACAATCCTTTGATAACGGCCAACACCTGTTCAAGAACTAGGGTCAACACACGGCAAGAGATGTTTGAGTGTGACCCGTAATTACAAGACTTGTCAATGTGTGGGGATGGCAATATAAGGCATCTCTACAGGAAGTGGGAGGACTATTCTTCAGTATTTCATCAGCGTAACATCAAGATTCTACCAGTGACATAATTCATACATCGGAGCGCGTCCCTATCTAAGTATTTAAACATATATTAATTATCAATCATTATAGTTGGTGCATTCTAGTTACAATTTAAATCATTTTAAATTAATTGTAGTTTATCTTTTCAAACGTTTAAATTATTGTTAAAATATATATCTATTTTCATAAATTCGTAATTCATATTCCGAATAACAACTCTCTAAAATCTCTAACTAACTCCCAACTATTCATCGCATCACAACACCTCACCAAGACATCTGAACCCATTACAACTGGTGGCAGCGGTGGGATCAGAACAAGATAACTGAACCCATTACAACTAGGGATCAGAACATCCAATATCTGAACCCATTACACAACTTTCTGAAAATAAAAGGAAAAAGAAATGGTCCTTTAGAGCATGATAACAGCTAAAGAGTAAGATAATGGCTAAAAGTTGATTCCTTCAAAGCTGAAAGAAGATTCAGTTGTTTTAATATTAAAATATTGTGTATAGGGCTCGCAATAGGTATTAAATTTCGTTTAAAAGTATTTTGCATTCAATTAATGTCAATAACTCTTGCATATAATAAATAATAGTTTCTTGAATCTCCCTGATCAATATACAATAATGGAGGACTTGAAATCACTTAAGATCTTTAATAGTTCATGGGTTTTTTTTTTTTTAAGAAAGCTTGAGAATGCTCTTTCTTCTCGGGGTCAAGGGCAAACCTAAGTAATGAAGAGTCTGAAATTTATAGAGAAGTACTTCGTTACTTTACTTTACTTGAAACTGAGTCAATAGTTCCCGGTTTTTCTGCCGAAGATTTTCATTTGGAAGTTATTATAGTTAAGTATTTGGTTGAAATTTCTGTAAAGAAACAAAATTCTGAAATTCTCAAATAAATTTGTGTAGTAAAAAGTAATTTATAATTTTGTCTTTTCTTGTGCTCCTTTTCTGTATCTCACTTTTATTTTTATTTATGTATTGATTTATGTATCGATATTTGTATATTGCTTTACCTTATACACTAACTTATATTTAGATTTAATGATAATACATCTTAAAGTTAATCCTCCACTCCTGGTTGCAGAGGAGCCTTATTCAAGCTTCTATCAACGAGTGGAGAGAAGACCAGCGTCTGCCATAGTGGGTAAGAACACACCAAGAAAGAGGCAGGCTCAATTATTTTTTAAAAGTCATTTACCTAAATTTACCAGGGACCTACTGAGCCATACCCGAAGGGCTATAATAGCGGGCCTATTAACAGGACGCCGTTGGCTAAATAAGCACATACACCAACTATTATTTGCAGATAATGTGGTACGCCGACTCTGCAGGACACATCCTTTGTGAGTGTGCCTGTTTGATGAGGACAAGTTTTCTTCAACTGAGGACAAGCAATCCCGAAGCTACGAGCTTCATGACGGAGCCACTTTCAGCTTTGCTAGGCCTGATTAAGAGGGCAAAGCTGAAGGATGTGCTATAATCCCAGGGGATCGACAATAGATCCTCTTAATGTACGTACCAGTGGGATGAGTCTTGCTCTTCCCGTCTGTCAATCTAATCTCACCCTGAGCTCCTGATAACTTCCACAATGTTTTCTTTGATTCTTTTATTAAACCTAATTCAGATTATTATTAAACCGTGTGCCTGGGGTGGCTTGGGACCTAAGCCTATATGGCTTTTATCCCGTCCTCCCCCGATGCCCGCCATATCATCCCCTTAAATAGTCTCCCCCGGTAGCCTACCGGTCAGTCTACAATATCCCAAGATATTCTTTAACTCCAACTCGCCCTAGCAATCCTGCGAGAGTGGTACCCTCCCAAATACGTGAAACGTAGTACCAGCGAAACGGGAACACTGACATAAATAGTGATACACCGTTTCCCTGACTCCGTCATCGCAATTCTGACAAATGGGACTAGACGTCCTCCCTATGTTAAACAAGTGACTAGGTACTTCAGATTAAAATTAGATGCTTTTCTAAAACATTATTCAGGGACAATAGATTTTAAAGTTGTCCTGAAGTAGTTATAATATTTTGCCACTTTCTAAAATGTTAATTTAATAAGGGAACTTATTAATCTATAAAATTAGCGGTAATCAAGTATATTGTAAAAATTGTGTGATTAAAGAAAATCTGTTAAGGAAATAACATAGTCGTAAATTATTAAAAAATTTAAAAAGCCCAATTTTTCTCTTTTTATTATTGACATGAAATAATCGTCTAAAATATTCATACAATACATAAAGCTCTTAATACTAAACCCCTCTTTACATTATGTGACGATTTTTTTTGTTTCTTTTTTCCTATTGTTGCCCTTTATTTTTATATTTCTCTCTCTATTTCTACCTTATCTAAAATGTACATGGTTTTCACTTCTTGCCCCGATAACTCTGGTATGTAAATCAAGGTGAATTCAAATATATGCCGGCTTCTTGTTGGCTGTCTCTTTCTAGGTAAAGTTGTCACTGAAGAAAAAGTACGGTCTGATGTTTTGGTGTGAGTTGTAAAGGATGATCTGTAGGTGGAAGACTGTGGCAGAGGGATGAAACTAACATCACCAGCCTGGGTAACACTCCAGAGATCACATAGATGTGATCACCTGAGAGCCAATGTGATCTGCAAGCAGCACATCCTATAGTTGCCCACATCTTTATTCATGTCTTCTATCTTACAAAAAAAAAAAAAAAAACTAACCACAAAAACTTCCAGGAATGTTTGGCATAGAAATTTCTTGAAATTCTAATTTAAATCATGTTAAAACTGGCTGACTATCAATTTTATATATAAAAAAAAAAATTGTTTTAAAGTAGCTTTGAACATGTGTAAGAAGATCTGTCTGTACTAGAACATTTTATTTTAACTCTTCAGAAATCCAAGATGATATTGGACAATATATTACTCTTGTTAAACTTGCCAATATTCACCGAAATACAAAAATATCTGTAATTACAATAATTATGTATTCATTTTTATCTCTCTTTTTGCTGAAATAAGAAACATTATGATATGGCTAATTTTCAAATAAGCATTTTCATATTTTGAGATTCCTTAAGTATTTATTGGTATGAAATGCCCGCAAGGGGTATTTGTTGCATGCAGTTACTCGGGCAGTAGCGACCCCACGGGTTACCACAGCTCAGTACTCCATGCATTTCATCAGAACAGTATATACACTCTACACTTTACAGACAAGGACAAGAACAGTACACAAACTAGGTTCTCCGTCCCTAGTTAACTGGCACAAGCCAAGGGAGAAGGAAGGGATTAACTCAGTGATAGCTCGCTGTACTACCAACCGGAAGTCCAGGGTTTGAATCCAGCATGCTGCCCTCAGATTCGAATTAACCATAAGAGAGACAGGAATCTACAACCAATCTATGATGCTCGAAGGAATAGTAAGGTAGTTAAGGAGCGTATAAATGCTCAACGCTCTCAACTCATTCTTATTATTAGTATTCTCATTCAAGCCTATATCAAAAAGTGATCATACACCGTCTACACTGCCATTTCAATCTGTCATTCCTTTTTACCCTTTCAAATTCTTTTCTAGACATATAGTGTAAAGTCCTTGCTGTACACTGTACTTAATCCAAAATATACAGTCAGAATAGTTTAATCTTGTATCACTTTATGGGATCAACTCCAGCATGCTGCCTTCAGCTCTTGCTAGGAACCTCTAAAACTCATGTTCGGTGATGAGCAGTGTTATCTGTAGCTACAGAACACTACTTGGAGGCCGGCAGGGCACTGAGAAGGCATCAGGGATATTTTCCGTGATAGCTTGCTTCTGTTTGTCCACTGAGAAAGCTCTGATGGCACACAGATTTTTCAGATCACAGTGCAATAATCTCCTACAACAATCTGCATCATGAAACATCACAATGTTACTGGTAGTGTTGGGTGAATGGGTATGTATCTGCGTGTGGATATGTCTGTGAATATAATATGTCCCAAAAATTAAAAAACAGAAACCTGAGTGGAAAGCGCAAACTTGATATTATATTTAGCTGTTACTGAAAATACGATGTGAATACGTCAATATATCCTTGCAGAGCCACTTTTCTGATAGTTTATTTTTTTTTAGGACCAAACAATTTTCTTTAAACTAGGAATTATTTGGGGAAGGTAGTTTGTAGAAAAAAAATCTCACGCGTTGATCTAGTGGCTAGCGTACTCGCCTTTAATGGGAGAATTCAAAGTTCGATTCCTATGAGGACAAAAACTATTTGACCAGCATCTTGAGAAAACTTGGAAGCTACAGTTAGTAGCTTACCTAGGTAGTGTCACGGCACCCAACGTAACCGTACGCTATTGTAGTTTGACAAAAACGTCAATGCCTTGCGGCATTTCATTACTAATTTTGACCTGAAATAGTCCGCCTCCAACATCTATAATGCGGCATGATTGACAGAATAATGACCATACTTCTACCCTATAGTTAGCCCGCGCTTTAATGCTGTGCACTAGTTAAAACTGCAAAACTTTTAGCCTGAAATATTGATGGAGTTTTGCAATGTGTGGGCATCTTTTAAGAAAATGACATCCTCACTACCAATAAATCCTGGTTCCATCTTGTAAACCAGATTTCATTATCATCATGAGCCTACCGATATGATAATTAAAAATCCATATCCATTAATGCCACTTTGAAGTTAGATTCACAATGATAGATCGGGTATGATCTGATCCCAATTCTTCCAATAAATGCAAGAGCGGAATCCTCCATATCGCTTCAATAATTAAAATAGAAAAACTTCATAAAGAATTTTATTCATCATAGAATTTATTAAAACAGATAAAAATTGTGAACAAAATCTATGAAATAATGGCAAAAAAATGTTGAACTATAATTTTATTTAAAGATAATATAATATAAGGAAATTTTTATATCGATTAAAAAGAAACGCTAGTGTTAATAAATCTTTAAAAGGAGAATAAATCTTTGAAAGTCTTTTCTCCTGTTAAATTGTTCTATAGTAAGAATATATCGTATAATAAATCTTTTTAAGAAGTAAACGATTTTTCCCTAAAAATGCCACATATCTTATTTATACAGTGCTTATTTATATTGTTTAAACATTTTATTCGTTATTGGTGGATTGAAATATGTTTACACGTTTAACAAAATAATAATAATATATAACTCTCTTTATTTTCTCAGCACAGAAATCCTGCACAAGGGAATATATTTACAAATAATGATAAATTTAAATTTGGGAAGATTGCAAGAAGTCTTTTATCAAGTCACTTTTTTTTAAATTATTTTTCGTTAGATGATAAAATCTTAATTAGATCACTTCTTCCTGCCATCAGCACTTTACAATGCTATAGCAAGTGGTTCCAGGGCTAAGCGATTGTCTAATTATATGGTCAAGCAGCATTTTTCTAAGAAGCTGAAGTATTAGAAGGGAAAAAACAAAGGTAGTACTATTTGACTCACTGCTTAGAAGTCAAGTACTATACTGTGGAGCGGAAACAATTTCTACGAAATCAAAATTTCGTTAGCTTCCTGATAAGCGTTACATACCCAATAGTCCAAATATTGGAATCAGATGTCTTGGTATCGGGAGTTTAAGTGAGGAGTAAGTGATTGTTAATTAGAGAGTTTTAGAGAATTGTTATTCGAAATACGTACTACTGATTTATGAAAATAAACTATATTTTAATAAATAATTTAAAGTGTTTGAAATACATAAACTAATATGCACAAATGTAAATGAATATAAGAATTATGAAATGATTAATAAAAATATTAAAGAAATAGTGTTTATAACCTTGAATAGGGATGCGCTCGCGAAGTGTGAAACTTAACTGCTTGATAACTCGAACTGACGTGAACTGATGTATACTGGTCGTGAACTGATCTATACTGATCCCCTCCTCCATTGGCGCGACGTTTATACTTGCATCACTCACACATTAGCAGATATGTAAGTACGTGCCACACTAAGACATCTCTCGTAGTATATTGACCTCGGGGAGGTCGGTCCGGGGTGGCGACAGATGGTAGCCAGGTGGCCTCTTGAGTGTTCATTGACCCTTGTATGAAGGAAATACAGGCCAGGTGTACATTGACCCTTGTATGAAAGGGTTTTGCCGGCGGCGGTTCTTTTGACTGTGTATTGACCCTTGTTTGAAAGGGTTTTGCCGCGGTTCTTGACCTGCAGATAGCGGCTGGCTGGAACCATTAGTTATAATTTTTAGATTTATTTATTATTTTAAAAATTATATCTTCTTTCTTCTTGCCATCACATCACATTCAAAAAAGTATTTTGAAGAAAAGAGTCGTGAAAACGTTGAAAAAAATGATAATTCACGCTCATTCAAATTATATCACCCAAGCCTACATCAAGAAATCATCATTCACTCTGCCAGTTCTGTCCGTCACTTTCTTTCACGCTACCATACTCTTTTTGCTACTTTAGTAGTGTATAATCCTTGACCTTATTTGTTTAATATTCCAGTGTTTAATATATTTATATAATACGAGTGTACTCGTACTTTTCGTTTTCTCAAATATCATATTCTGTGTCCAAGCCAACAAGAACTCCAATGATGTATTGGATTGCCGGTAGCTTGTCTTGCCTGCAGCAAGTCCCAGTCATGTAAGGCGTGAAATATCTCCCTATTACAAACGGTTCAGGTGTTATCCTTAGGAGAGACAGAATTCCACAATCAATCTCTGATACTGGAAAGAATAGTACAGGAGTTGAGAAAACGTATAAAAAGGTACACTGCTCTCAACTCATTCTTATTTTTAATATTCTCATTCAAGCCTATATCAAGAAGTCATCATACACCGTCTACACTGCCATTTCAATCTGTCATTCCTTTTTACCCTTTCAAATTCTTTTCTAGACATAAATATAGTGCAAAGTCCTTGCTGTACATTGTACTTAATCCAATATATACAGTTAGAGTAGTTCAATCTTATATCACATTATCGGATCAACTCTACAAAAACTCCATTACTAATGCCATAAATCTAGTGTTAACATGGCATTCAGTTATAAATACTTTCTTCTTTGCAGGAAAATCAAAAAAATGTATAGGAAATTATACCGGTGCTTTGCCGCCGTACTGGATAAGTTTACAAATAATGTTTTTTATATCCATTCTGCAATTATCAAATCGACTCCTGTTGCTTTATTGAAATTTGAAACTGGCAGAGTTCACCTAGAATTTCAGATTTTTGTGGTGGATAGCATTGCTTAAAATGATTAATAACTGCATCCCCAGAATGGCAAAAATAGTAGCCATGAATATATAGTAAAGCAATAATTATGATGACTTGATTAGAAATAAAAAGTAATTTGGTAAATTCATATAGAGGGAAATGATTAGCTCAGTGTAGCGCGCTGGACTAGCAACGCGGAGCTCGCGGTTCGAATCCGGCACGATGCATTTAGATTCTTACTTTCTAGAACCCTCTACAGCTCACTGCCCAGTTGTCTGTTGTTAGAGAACACCGCTCGGAGCAGTGCACAGAGAAGACTCCGAGGGGCTTAATAGATCTTCCAGGACGCAGAGTTATATTCCTTAAAAAAAGGAAAACGCATATAAATCCGACCTTGTCTGTAATAATATCAATAGAATTTTCCAACACCAAGTATAACACTTACATAGTGTTGGTAGTTTTAATAGCGAGCAGCATTACATCAATTGTAAACATACCCTTTGAATTTTTAAAAATAATATTTCAAATTCGCTTAATGACTAAGAGAATTCCCTAGATAAATAATATAAAATATGAATTTTAGTCAGACAGCAAATACATTATTTGTTCGGACAAAGTTGAATGCTATTACTTATTTTTTGTTAGAATGTAATTTTTTTTAAGGTCTATCTATATATTAAAATAATTGGACAAGTTCTATTTAAAAAGTGACCATAGTGAGCTAGACAAATTAGATATTTTATTAAACTCTACTTATTTATATATATATTTTATATATATTTTACTAAATATACAAAATATGTATGAATACACATACAACACACACACACACACACACACACACACACACACACACACACACACACACATATATATATTCAAGAATCGATCTGTTTAAGAAGATTACTATTATTTTCTGTTTGATTATTACTTTCTCTTACTCCCAGTAAGAGGAAGTATTGTAATCGTGTCAAATTTTCGATATTGAGTTTTCACCGGAAATATCCGTTTTGATGTCCCCTGAGTCAAAAAAGTGGTATTGATAGCAATGGTCTGTGTGCGTTTCTGTGTGTGTGTGTGTGTGTGGTATTTTGAACCAGCATAGCTCAAAAACCGAAAAAATCGTACAATTCAAATTGAGTTCCGTTTAGGTATCACCATGGGACCCGACAGTGGGTCATCTGTTAAAATTCCTCAACCGGAAGTACCACTTTACTTGTTGGTTTTTTTACGTTTTTCAATTTTCTCAAAAATCGCTCCAACGATTTTCTTCAAACTTTCTATATCAACTACACATACTAACAACTATAACTTTTATTGGAAACGTTTCTCTGGAAAAATCCATTTAAGGGCACTTTTGGGGGAGTGGTGGGGTTAGATTTTTATCTAAAATGCTATTTCAGTTCATTAAACAATTCTATCATCTAAATAATGTTAATTAAAATTATATATGTTGTTGAAATTCTGAGTTTGAAAAAATCGGATAACCGGAAGTGCGTTTACTTTACCACTTTACTAAATAATTTTTTCACTTTTTCGCGATTTTCTCAAAAATGACTCAGACGATTTTCTTGAAACTACCTATATAAACTAAGCATACAAAGATCTATAATTTATATCTAAAACATTTCTCTGGGAAAATTCATTTAAGGGGTGTGGTTACAGCTTCCTCTAAAGTGGTATCATAGTTGATTATACAATTCTGTCATCCAAACAAAATTAATTAGAAATAAATAGTTGGCCTAAATTCCAAGTTTTAAGAAAATTTGTAAGCCGGAAGTGCGCTTTTACTGAACAGTTTTTTCAGTTTTCGACAAATTTCGTTATATTTGGTACATATTCTATAACTTTTGTCAATTATAATTTTGAGAACTGGAGTAAGAAAAAGTTGTTTGAGTGTTTCATACCAGATTTTTTTTTATACAGTTTAGTTTCAACATTTTATGTAATATGAGACATTTGCTACGAAATTTTAATTTTTATTTAATTTATGGTATAAATTCAGTAAATAAATATTAAATATTTCAACTACGTTTACTACGTTTAAAAATTGTATTTTTAAAGCCAACAAATAGACATTGATTAATTGATTGATTGTATTTGAAGAGAGTGGAGCAATGAATCCGCTCTGCCTGATATTAAAAATCATGCCATTGTAGGGTGAATGGATGGGTTGAAGATCCCTTAGGGGACTGGAGCTGGAATGTATGGACTAGAACCAGACAATGGAAACCTTTGGGCTAAATTTTCCAACACCATCCAGGCGGGAATATACACAATTTTAATCTTCTTTATTCGATAAGTTTTAGGCTAATATATTGAATTATTCAATTTTATATAACGTATGCAACGGGTATTTGCCGCTATTGTTAACTATTGTTTGATTCACAATAAGGGGATCCATTACAATGTAATAACTGCATATAGTATTGAACAGAGCACTCAAGGTTCTGATGAATGTACCTACTATTTACCCAACCATTCCCTCAGGTAGAATGTATAAAATAGAAGGATACTAGTATGGATTTCTTAAGGAAAAGCCAACCACAGATCAAATATTTGCCCTTAGGCAGATTCATGAAAACGTTGGAATATGGAATAAATGTTCACCTATTTAGAGATTTTAAGATAGCTGATGATAAGGTTAATAGTGTGCGCCTGTATGATGCAATGCAAGATTTTGAACTTGGTGAGAATAACTATACCTGGAGCAGAACGCTGCAAACGAGTGTAATCACAGTTGCTATTAAGACCAATATAAATTGATAATGGCTTGCGCCAGGCTCACATTTTGTTCTGCTTGTTATTTAATATATCCATTGAAAAGGTAATTAGAGACCCAAAATGCCGACAAGTAAGCATATATCCAGTAGATCGATCCAATTACTGATATATGCCGATGATACTGACAAAATAAGTAGTCGGAAATTGACCTTAAAGAAGCTTTTAATGCTCTCTGGAGACCTCCGCAAGAAAATTGGGGTTAATAAAAAACGGGGGGAAAACGTAGTGGTCGTAGGGCATCATTTCTTGATCATATTCATATTACTTGTATAAATAATACCCCTCTTAAATTATAACTTCGAAAGGGAAGAAGAATTTAGATATTTAGGCACATTCGTGAGCTCATGCAATGATTGTGTTTAGGGAAATGAATTTACGTACATTAGCTGCCAACCTAGAGGACTCAATAAATATTTTAAATCTCTTACCAAAGAGATAAAAGAAACATTCTATAAAACATTAGTAAGACTCATTTTAACATATGGCTGAGAATTCTGGGTACGTCATAAATCAGATGAGCAAAAGCTAGAGATTTTTGAAAGAAAGGTTTTGAGACGCATAAATGGGCCAATTAGAGAAAATGGAAGATTGAGAAGGAGACACAAAATGCAGCTAGCTGTATGAACTTTATTAGGATACCTCTCTTGTGAATTATGTATAAAAAAGCTTAAATTAAGCTGGGCAGGCTGAGAAGGGCAGGTCATATATCGCGTATAGGAGAAAATTTATAATACTCAAAATTTATGCACCTAAGAAAAATGTCTTTTGAGCCAGTTAAACAAAGGAAAATAGACACGTCAATAAATGAAATGTATCGACCAAGTTGGAAAGATAGTTGGAGGAATGGAAGCAGCACAATGGTGGTCGTTCGCGATAGACACCCAAGTCCAGAAAAGGCCAGGACTCGCACTGGGCTTTAGCGCCGGATATTATGTATGTATGAGCCTTACCCAAAAGATATCTATTTCTTAACCTGCTTCGTTAAGCCAAATATTTGCAACTGAGAAGGAGCGTTGACATACGAGGGTATTTTCTTGACTGTAACAAGTAAATCGGGAGAGAGCAATTACAAAACGCAATCCTAAGCAAAACGTTGTTTCAGTCACTTCATCCATTCACTCTCAGTTCATCCATCAGTTTCAGTCTCTTAATCCGTCAGTTTCTGAGATCTTGCTAATTCCGATTGATTATATAACTACCAATCCATTGGTGATATCTTAATATGGCAAATCTCTTTTCCATGCTATTCGCATAATACCCTGCCACAGCTTCTTGGCTTATTATCGTCGTTATATAATTGTATGCCACGTCACTTCACGGATTCTTCGATATAAATACTTTTTTAAAAGATTACCCATTCCGAAAGTTTAGGGCAGCTTTTTCAAAAAAAAATTCTGAAGCAGAATAATTAGGTTAGCAAATATGTAATTTTTAAATACGACTCATTTTTGTTGCTTCAATCAGTTTCTTCTTGTTTCTTTACTAACTTCGAAATTTCACGCCAGAGCGTTGAATGAACGTTGCTTCTAACGCTATCTTGTCCTTAACCCTCGGTCAAACCTGCCTTCTTCATTAATATTTTCTTAAAGTTATCTGATGTTGCAGAGATTGATTATTTAATATTATACCAAGATTGTTTCGTCCTTCACAGAAAATGGCTAGCCTGATAAAATGCTGTAGGCTAACCTTTTCATCAAGCTAGATTGCTATGGGCCAACCTCTTCATCAAGCTAGTTTACCAAATCCTCCTCACACAGTCAAAAGGAAAAGATTGAAAATAATAAAGTTCCTGACAACAAAATATCAAAATGTTACCTTCGGCCAGCGCTACCGCTTGTCATTCTCTCTACTCTTCACTGAATGCCCTCAGTACCAAAATTAACTCAGCTGGACTACCACATGGAGTTCCCGGGCTCGATCCAATGCTGTCCTGAGATATACTCTTCCTGGAAGCTTCTAAAGCTCACTGGCCATTGATGGGCGGCAGGTTGTCTGTATCCCTGCTCGGACCCTCCTTACTCAATAACAGGGCACAATGTAGCTAGTATATGTTGTGGTGGTTGGTTCCGCAGAGCTGGAAAGCATCAGAGACAGTTTCCGTGGTAGCCTGCTTCATTTTGTGGTCATCGACCGTTTCGGGCGTCGCCCATCTTCAGGATGCGTTTTCAGACAGTGTGCCAACACAGACTCGTATAGACTAACTTAGTTTCACACTAAGTAACTCTAGTGTGAAACTAAGTTACTCTATACGAGTCTGTGTTGGCACACTGTCTGAAAAACGCATCCTGAAGATGGGCGAACGCCCGAAACCGGTCGATGACCACAAAATGAAGCAGGCTACCACGGAAAATGTCTCTGATAGCTAGTATATGCCTTTTCTTTCAACAGTAGTCAATAACCAATTCCCACCATCATCTCCAAGGGTTAAGTTTATCAGTGCATTCAAAATCTCACCACGATTGCTTCTTTTTATATTTTTATCTTATTTTTGAATTTTGATTATATTTCATTCTATAGCATTGCTGTCACTTTTTACTAAATCCTTCCTTTACTGGCCTCCCTTTACTGACTGCTGGAATAATGGCTGCTGAAATGTTATTGGTGATGTTGTTTGTTTGTGTGCTGGTAGCTTGTGTAGCACGAGCGGTTTAGTAAAAGGGCTTGTGTAAGTAAATATGTTTAAGAGAGTGAAGTAATAAGAAATAATTAAGTAAACACTGGTAGATTAAATTGTATATATGATCTTTAAAGATATTTAAATATTTTACAATATGACAACTATTATGCTTAATAGATCAATTGTTAATCTAGAATAAATGTTAATCTCTATCACTGGCATGAGTTTAAGAGAGGATTCCTGAAGCAAATGTTCTGGCTTTGAAAGCAGAATGCAGACTGTTCGAAAGAATGCCTTCTCTTACAAAACAGTTGGCCAAGTGGCATTGTATTAATTTAACGGATTCTTGTGCCTTTGTCTCCTCTAATAGCAATGACCTGAAATTATAGCACCTGACTCTTTTCACTGCACTAAGATACATTTTAAATATTAACAAAATTCTATTTTTCAAACTATAAAATATTCTAAACTATTTTTTAAAACTATTATTTTCTTTCATTTCTTTCTTCCACTACACTGCCCATTATTCCACTATGATACATTTATGACATACTTAAACTATCGTTCACAGAATAGTTGCTGAATTTTTCGGAATTTTCTCGAAAACGGCATCAATAATTTTCATCCCAACAATTTTCATCGTAGACATATAACTGCCATATTTATAAAATTATTAATTTTATTGCTTACATTTCCCAGAAAATATGACTTAACAGTTATTGAGAGATCTATGTTTTAGACTTAATTTAAATTGCCGTTACAAAGTTTTGCTGAAGGCTGGCTGGCAGAGGGTAGGTACGTCATTAAATATAGTCACATTCAAGTTTGGAATACCAATAAATTTGAGCTTCCTCAGAATTTTTTGGGTTTCTTAAGACATTTTGTTCACACAACCAACGCACGCGCTAAAATTTTTTCCCTACTCAGAGGATCTCAAAACATGTATGTTTGGTACAAACCCAATTTTTCACCATACTTCCTCTTACTAGGAGTATGAAAAAATTGTGGGAGTGTTCCAACTAGATATATTTTTCTAATAATTAGTCTACCTAAAAGTATATAGAAAGTTCCGGAATTCAACGTTGCTGATATTCAACGTTTTAAATCAATAGAATAACTCTTAGTGAAATGACTTTCTCGAATGTTTGGGATTTTATTTTTTAGGAATAGTCACAACTCAATACATAGTATGTTTTCCATTTGCCTAATAAATAATCGTGACAAACGACCAATAATCAATTGAACATTTTATAAATGCTATACAATGTGCACGCAATAACATTTTAGGAAGGTAATAAAATCCTATTGCTGTATTTTACAGCTTATTGTTAGTGCGTGAGAGTCGTGGAGGAGGGAGGGGGAAGTTTTGTGTGTAGAATTTATATTTAACAGTAAACTTATTGATATATTTAGGTTGGTGAATGTGCCATAGTTTGCACATTTTCATATTAGTGTTAAAGTATGAAATTAAGCAGTGAAACTCCTTTGATCTATACAGCTGTTTCAAAGAGACTATCGGGAACCAATTATTTAGAATTGTGTAAATAATTTGATTTAAATGAATTTTTTTTTTTCTATATAGAATGATGAATTAATTTTATACTGATTATTACGCCAGTAGGAAAACTGGGCGCTTAGATTCTTCCGGTCATTATTACTTTCTCTTACACCTAATAAGCCCGCAAGCGGTGTGTGTTGCATGCAGTTACTTGGGGGAATAGCGACTCCACGGGTTACCACAGCTCAGTATTTCATGCACTTCATCAGAACAGTACACAATACATTTAAACTACATACACTCTACATTTTACAGACAAGGACAAACACAGTACACCTTGGCGGTCTCCGTCCCTAGTTAATTTGAGAAAGCCGAGAGAGAAGGAAGGGATTTGCTCAGTGGTAGCGCGCTGGACTAGCAACGCGGAGGTCCCGGGTTCGAATCCAGCATGCTGCCCTTAGATTCTTTTCTTTCTAGGAGCCTCTACAACTCACTGTCCGGTGATGAGCAGTGTTGTCTGTAGCTAGAGATTGCTGGATATGAAATGGCGTCACATCTCCTTCACCCTTCGCCAAAAAGTTCAAAACCACAATTTCAGCCAAGGAAATCATGGCATCGTTTTTGCGACTGTCAAGGCATAATTTATTGAATATATGCCTCAAGGGGAGACCATCAATTCTGCAAGATACTGTGGGACCCTAAAAAAAATTGCGGAGGGCGATTCAGAACAAAAGGAGAGGCATGCTGACAAAGGGAGTCTGCCTGCTGCACGACAGTGCCAGACCACACAAGGCCAACGCCACGAAGGAACTGCTTGACTCGTTTAAACGGGATGTCCTGTACCATCCCGCGCATTCCCCTGACCTAGCACCTTCAGATTACTATCTCTTTACCTCCCTGAAGCTGACATGGGTGGAAAAAGGTTTTCAACCGACGAGGAGGTGAACGGGGAGGTGGAGAATGGGACGAAGGGGTTGGCGGGAAACTACTTCGAGGAAGGCATCAAAAAATTAATACCCCGGTTCACCATGTGCATTGAGAGGAAAGGTGACTATGTCGAAAAGTAGCTTACATATGTACTAATGTAACCAGGTAATTTTTTTGTTTAAATACAAATTTTTGTAACCTACAAAAATTCAGTACACTTACTTACTGGACATGCCTCGTATTATAATCGTGTCAAATTTCGATATTGAGTTATCACCGGAAATATCCGTTTTAAGGTCCCCCGAGGCAAAAAAAAAGTGGTTTTTAGCAAATGGTGTGTGTGTGTGTGTGTACGTATGTGAAAAGCATAGCTCAAAAATGAAAAATCGTAGAAAATTAAAATATTGACATTCCGTTTAGTTATCTCCATGGGATCCCACAGTACGTTATCTGTCAAAATATCTCAACCGGAAGTACCACTTTACAAGTTGTTTTTTTTACGTGTTTGCGATTTTCTCAAAAATGGCTCTAACGATTTTCTTCCAACTTGGTATATCAACTATACATATAAAGTGCTACAACTTTTATTTGAAACATTTCTCCGGGAAAATTCATTTAAGGGCAGTTATGAGGGAAGGGTGGGGTTAGTTTTCATATAAAGTGCTATTTCAATTTATTAAACAATTCTATCATCTTAAATAATGTTAATTAGAATTGAAAATGTTGTTGAAATTACGAGTTTCCAAAAAAATCGGATAACCGAAAGTGCGTTTACATTACCACTTTACTAAATGATTTTTTTTTCATTTTTTTCGCGATTTTCTTGAAACTCCCTGTATAATAAACTAAACGTAGAAAGATCTACAAGTTTTATTTGAAGCATTTATTTAAGGGCATTTTTTGGATGACAGGAGGGGTTATGTTTTCCTCTAAAGGGCTATCATAGTTGATTATACAATTCTATCATCCAAACAAAATTAATCACAAATGAATAGATGGCCAAAATTCCGAGTTTTAAGAAAATTAGTAAACCGGAAGTGCGCTTTTACTGGACAGTTTTTTTTTTTCAGTTTTCGACGAATTTCATTAAAGTTGTTACACAAACTATAAAATTTGTCAATTATAATTTTGAGAACTGGAGTAAGAGAAAGTTGTGTGAATGTTTCACAGCAGATTTGTTTTCAATATTATGTAGATAATGAAATCGCACAATTTTTTGAAATCTATTGTGAAATAGTTTAACATTGTGGCTTCCTTTGAAACATTCAAAAAACAAAATTTTCTGGACAAATGATTCTAACAAATATTACTTTATATTTATGTGCGTTAGATAATACCATATTTAAGGAAAAAATCGCTGAATAAACCTGAAAAATTCAATTAGCAAAATCACAATCTTTTGGTTAGTGGATTTTGTTTGTGACCAACATGTCAGAAGTTGTGATTGTCAACCTAAACTTGGTGGTAATTAAATCAGTATATTATGTTTGAATTAACAAGGATTTTTTTTTTTTTTTTTTTACTTTTTGAGATATTTCGCTCATATACACACGTACATAGGCAAAACATATATATAACACAACATACAGATCAAAAATTTGGTTCGGTCCCCATATTTCCTCTTGCAACCTTAAGAGATATTTCATTTCATTCATTTCATTTATTTAGTTATTTTTTACAATTGTAAAAATTACAGAAAGGTTGGTTTGACAATTCTTTTACACTGGTAGAACTTTTTTTTCCTATTTTTTCCTTTTCGCTATGAGAAAACAATAATATTAAAAAAAAAAAAGAATAAGAAACAATACAAATGGTAGAAAATGAAGAAACAGGTACAAACACTATTTTTAGACCTGTAGATTCCATTATGTATTTACTTGTGTGAAATTTAGAAAATAAATCTAAGTCTTAAACAGTTGGTTACAGAAAAGTAAATGTTTTTAATATCTATTAGTTTATATGAATTCAACAATGCAATAATATCATGTTTAAAGTGTTTTAAATATTTCTTTCTAATTGTGTTGTATAAAGGACAAACAAAAAAATATGTGATCCAAACTTTCATAGCATTCTAAACATAAGGGGCATTTATATTCTGTATTGATTTTTATGACACAGTTTATTAAAGTAAATATTTATCTGCCTACTAGGTGACACCCTTAATTGACTTAATATTGCAATTTGAATCACGGAAGTGTCTAAATTCAAATAGGGCTGAGTGGTATTTACCAAATATATTTTTTTTATACATACGTACAGTTATAATTAGAATTGTTTGCTTTACTTTTATCTAAAACTAATAATCGGTTTTTATAATCAGTTAAAATTGAATTCTTATATTTTTTTACAATACCAGCAACTTGCTCATTCCATATCCATCCATACTCGGTATTACAAATAATTTTTTTTTAGCTGATGTAATGACATGGAAAGTCATACCAATGTCAAAGTGGTTCCAGCCAGCTGCTATCTTAACAAAGGATGGCAGCAATAAAAGAGCAATTTATAACCAGCGACCTAGCAGGCCGCCGTCTTCAAGACAATGCCGGCCAAACAAACAACAAAGCCCTTTTCAATACTTTACATCAAAGCAAGCACCGATAAAGTTGGCCACTGACCTAAATAAGGTCAGCAAACTACGAAGGTCGCACAAGGTCGCACCCTAGGACAGATGTCTTGGTGTGAGTGTGGCCAACACCGATATATAAACTCTATCATATACAACGAGAGGATCATTATATCTATCTTACACGACGATACGAGCACGTCCATATACACGAGCAGCAGTTTACGCGACTATACACAGTTTCATTTAAACTTATCTTTTAGTAGTGCATCTTAGTTCGTTATTTTATCATTCTAATTTATTACTTATTTATCTTCTATTTATTCCTAAGTATTTTACTAGTCATTAGTTACCATTTATACGTTAAAATTATTGTTAAAATACAGTTTATTTTTATAAAATCCGTATTAATAATTCGATGCACTAACTTCCAAAATCTCTCAACTAACTTCCGCCCTCTTCAAGACATCTACTACATCAGGAATCACATCAAACGATTCCATTACACTGGCTACACCAATTATATTTGACTACGTTTTCCGAAGACCTATCGAGTGAAATCATTTTATTAAAGCAAATCTTAGGCAAACGATTTGGATACATACATAACAGTTTTTTCCACCAGTTACTGGCTAACTTCAGAACCTGTGCATTTATTTTTAACAGTCCTGTCTCCAAACGAACAATGTACCCCGGGATTTGATTGGACCAAAAATATAATAATTTAAAAAATTTCGACTGAATGACCTTAATATTTTCCAAGTATCTCAATGCCCACACTTCACTTGAATAAAGAAGAACAGAACGGATTAAGCTATTGAACAGGACAATTCTTAGCTTTCACGAGGATGGATTTGACGAACGGAATATCTGGAGGGCAGAATTTATTGCAATCACCGCTTTTGAGATTCTATCTTCAGTAGCCAAGCGGAACAGTCCTGTATTTGAGAACACAATAAGACATAAAAGAGATATTAATAAGAAATAAAAATTATTAAAAAAATTTTTTTAAACTTTTGGAGGCGCATATGTTAAGAACTCACTCGATGGCTTATTTAGTGATTTTAAATAGACAATTTTTTTGCCAAGCCTTATATTCGTACTGTGGTATAAAGATCTTAACGAGTGTCCGAGATCATCTTTCCATAAATTAATGCCACAATTGGATAAAACACACCTATTAATGTCTGGTATTTTATCCGTCATAGCCTTGCATATGTTTTGCTACTGACCGGTTTCGGATTTTCCATCAACCAGTCATAGCAAATTCACCAATTTCGTGTAGAGTGTTCACTTCAACGCAATGTTTACCTATGCTTTCTACTTCAAATGATATTGACATTTTTTTTGTTATAACTGAATTATCTTGATAGTTGGAGAGACATTGAAGTGAAGTCTCTACACGAATTTGGTAAATTTGCTTTGACGATGGATAAAAATTCGAAACCGGTCAGGAACCAAACGAATATGTATGCTACGACGGATAAAATACCAGATGTTATCTAGCATTGCGGACCCATCCACATATAAAAAAAAAAAACCTATGGTACAACAGCCCATGAAGTGCCAAGGCTTGCCAGACCGGCGACTTGGCCCTCACGGGAATCAAACTCTGCATTCTTGCACGAAAGGCGAGTGCACTAGCCATTAGACCAACGCGTGAGGACTCATTCACATATTCAACATCTATTAATGTTTTGTAAAACCAGAGGGTTTAACTTTACCACATTAACAATATTATAAAATAATAAAAACATGATCTATTTTATTTTTATTATCTATGTAGCATAGAGATACCAATTATTATTATGATGCGTTGGCTGCTTGGAAGCGCTTTTATCGGCTCAAAAACAAACGCTCAAAAACCAAAGTTTGTAAAAAATGTTCAGCGTTTTCATGCGCGTTCAACGAACGAATGGACTGACAGACATTCAGATTTCTAGATTTTTACTAATGGTGTTAGAAAGGAAAAGTATAAACAAACAAATCTGTTCAAAAATTCAAAATGGAAAATCACTTCTTAGAATATTATTTATAAGGCGTAAAGTGTTTATTCTAAATAAATAAAAAAAATGAGGGTATAAATAGGCTTTAAAAATGTATAATAAAAAAAAGAAGTCTATACCCTTTTTATATAAATCGTATATTATAGGCCAAATTTTTATTATAAGCCTATCGAAGTAGTGAGAGGTTAAGTGGAGCGTGAGAAAAGGTTTCTTTTTTTTTTTTGTATGAAGAGAGAGTTGGTTTGTGTGTTGGTAGGTGGCGGGAGAGATTAAGGGCAAAATAGCAAGTAGCAAAGCTGGAGGTGGTGAAGCTGTTACGAGGTAAATCAGGCGTCCCAATGGAGGTTGCAACAGTAGCATGCATCATAGGGTATGCTCGTGTGTGTGTGTGTGTGTTTGTGTGGATAGCCATGTTACTTTTTATTATTTGGAGGATATTTGGAAGGACTTGGGTTGTTTGGTGTTGGTTGGTTCTCTCATTCTCTTGGCCAATTCAGTTGGGAAAGGGGAATGCAGTGGCTCCAATGGTGTTAGAGAGAGAGAGCAAGAGAGTTGCTAGCTTGCAGGCAGTGAACAGAGCGCGGCGGAGGTGGGTGTGGAAGTGATGAAGGTTGTGGTAAAGGGGCTTTTGGATCCTCACCACAAGATGTATGAAGGCTTGCCGAACTTTCCTAGAGTGTTCTTACTTCCTTCTTTATATGTATATACTTATATAAAGGAGACGTGTGAAAGGAACGCATATATAACAAAGAAAGGAAAAGGACGTGAAGTTGTAGTGGCGGTAAGTGTACCGTGATAAGGGGTGTACTGAGTCGTATGGAGAAGCGGCTCACTTAATGGCGTTCTCCAACGGTGGTATATATTCTAGGATAACATAGAAAAAAAGGAGTGAATATGTTTGAATGCAGGATGATGACAAGAAGAGAAAAAAAAAGAAACGATATTTAAGAAAATAAAATAAAAAAAAGAAACGGATAAAACTAGAAAGTGAAAGAGTTTATGTTAGTGTTTACCTATGTATTTGCCTTCTATTTCAAATGATATTGATACATATATATATTTTTTCTATATCTAAATTGTATTGATAGTTGGAAAGATGGGCACAACAAGATAGATATGAAGAAGCTACGTCATCAAAATTACCCCTTCGACGTCACTTCTACTCAATCTTGTACAAAAATAATATACTCCTTTTTTTCTTGTGCTATTGTTGATCAGTCATATATATATATATTGTAAGAGTTGTGTTTCTGCTGATATTCCATATCTGTATGAAGATAGGAAAGGACTAGGCAATGGGTCTGAAAAGCGAACCAAATAAAGTAGATCCCAAATATCGTTTATAGGATTACCTGCTTTCAGTAGCTTATAGAATTTTTTTATATTGGTACAACACTGGCATAAGTAAAGGAACTTCACTTTTCCGTTTGTACTAAATATGTTTACTATATTTCAATATAACTTATTATTACAGTATTCATAATAAAGCCATAAAAATTTATATTAATATTGAAATTCTCTTCAGAAATAATCAGCATCATTTCAACTTTTTGATCATTAAAACTTACCAATATAAAAACTTACAAAAATACTTTTATTAAAAAACAATATGTATTATTTATTAATGTAATATGTATTAAAATAAAAATGTATAATAAAAAAAGAAAACTAATACCAATTTTTCATGGAAAAGTCGAACATTGAAAATGTTTTATTGATATTCATACAGTTTATTATGTATTTTTAATTTGCCCACTAATCCGAAAACACCTTCTTTTATAGGTGCCATTCACATCTGCCCAACTCCCCCATTTCACCTTCTTGCATCACCACCTTACAACACCCACAAACACCACTTCCAAACTTGGCCTCCACCCACCAACATTACTTGGTGTGGTTTACACCGAATTTGTCCCAGCAATAAACATTTTCAATGTTAAATCATGTAATAGGATCCGAAGAGAGGGATCCAAAGCAAAGAGAGAGAGTGAGAGACAGGATCACTTTCTTGTTTAGGCCAGACTAGAGTGGGAGAAACTGTTTAAATACAGCTGTATGCGGCATAGGAGGGAGACTACAGAAAGACTTGCAGCAGAGTTCATATAGCAGTCACAACGCGTCACCAACCTTTCTCTTTACCTCTCACTACCATTTTATTTATTTATTTATTTAACGGATTATAAATCCTTTGTACATAGTATATTCAGTTACAGCTATTAACATCAACAAGTAGTATAAATATAACTCTAAAGGAACATTTGAATCTAAAAAATACTTAAAATCTAAAAAATATTTAATATATATAAATAAGTATATTTATATTTATAATCTATTAATCAGATAATGTATATCAGTCAAGGAAGAGTTTACATTGCATTTGGAATTGACTTTTCTTTAATATAAATTGAGAAAAAATAAAATAACAAAATGAAAATCAACCTTTATGAGAGGGAAGGATACATCAAATAGACTTATATAAAACAAATAAGTAAAAGTTCAGTAATAAAAAACATAATCAAACCTGAAATATTAAGATAACAAAGAAAAAATATAAGTATATACAAGTATTTGATCATAAATATTTCATAATTACAGGGAAAAGGTACGGTGCGAGGGATTTAGTTTATGGAATGTTGTGCTTGAAGGATAGAAGAAAATCAGTAACTGCGTTTTTAAACTGGATTCTGGAGAGATGAAAAATATCTAGTTCGGAACTAAGTTTATTCAGTAATCTTAATGATTCTTGGTATTGATGAATTGTAGGAGTAATGATTTCTATAAAATTTTATGAAGAAAAGATTGCGGTGCCTAACGTTTTTGACAGGGACTTGGAAGGTCACTGAGGATAGTAACTCAGAGCTATCATTTTAATGTAAAGTCCAGGCAGTTTGTTTTGCTTTTTTTAAAAACTCGGAAATTCAACAACATATTTAATTCTAATCTATATTATTTAGATTATTGAATTGTATAGTTAACGGAAATAGCAATTTAGAGGAAAACCTAACACCACCCTTCTCCCAAAAGTGCCCTTAAATGAATTTTCGCAGAGAAATGTTTGAAATAAAAGTTGTAGCTCATTGTATCTGTAGTTGATATATTAAGTTTGAAGAAAATTGTTGGAGCCGTTTTTGAGAAAAATCCAAAAAAGTAAAAAAACAATTTAATAAAGTGGTACTTCCGGTTAATGAATTTTGTCAGATAATGTACTGTCAAGTCCCATGGTGATAGTTAAACGGAATATCAAGTTTAATCTTTCTACGATTTTTCGTTTTTGAGCTATGCTGTTCAAATGTACATACGCACACTCACTCACACACACACACACACACACACACACACACACACACCATTTTCTAAAAACCACTTTTTTGGACCCAAACGGGTATACTTTTTTTTTTTTTACTCTATATCGAATATTTGGCACGATTACACTCTTCCTTTTCTAGTGTAACAGCAACCAAAGAGAGATCAGCAACCAAAGACAGTAAGAGAAGAGAAACAAACCAAGCACTCTCTCGGATTGGAGTGGGAGAAACTGTATAAATATAGTGACGGACAGTTCATGAAAACACAGTTCGATACAGTTTCTCCCATTCCAATTCGAGAGTGCGCTTGGGTTTGTTTCTCTTCTCTTACTGTCTTTGGTTCCTATTGAAGAGAATCAAACCCAAGCACTCTCTCAGATTGGAGTGGGAGAAACTGTATAAATATAGCGACGGACAGTCCATGAAACACAGTTCGATACAGTTGAGGACGGTTCAATTCACCACGTGTCATTACCCCTCTACCTTGAACATATCTCTATTGTAAAGTCCAGACAGTATGTGTCTCTTAATTAATATATTAGTTAACCAGTGTTAATAAGGTGAATCTCATTTCATCAACCAGACAAATTCTCTCCACCTAACACATCCATTATACTAGAAGTAAGTGAAAGTAAACATTACAGCAATACCTAATTTTTTATAGCTAATATGGACAAAATTGATTAATCAGTCAGCATAACACTATTACAAAAATAACCAGTATATTTATAATTAATTTTTTTTTAAACAACCAATTATTCCTAGAATTCCCACATCATTTAACATTCATAAATTTGGTTAGAACATTGTGTTTGGCTATGTAATTATTCCGAAATAATGATGTAATACATAATTCATAATTTAATCGCATAATATTGATTTCTCTAGTTACAGGTCTATATACAACATATATAATTATGTATTAACACTTTTTTCCATAATGTAAATAAGATATATGTGTATATCTGATGTAATATTAGGCTAAAATAAACTATAACTAACTACCTACTACATTATAATTGTCCAATAATTATATCACTTATTAATTTTTACTAAAATTCAAATTGTAATATTTTTTGTTTGTTTAATATTTTCAGCATTATTGACAATGGCCAGTTAATAAGGTCGAAACGTCATGGTTGTGTTGAATAATGAAGCAAAATAATTGAGGCTAAATACAAAGTACCTCTCCATTGCGTACACCTTACTGAAACAAAAGTTATTGACAATGTTCAGACAGAAATGGGGCAGGTTTCATATTTACAACTGTTCTCCATGCAATTCGAATTGAGGGCCAGATCATAACCACTTGTTCCAGATCCTTCCAATCTCCACATCTTGGATATAATAAACAAATTAATTAACTTGATCTTATTTAAATGACCTTTGCAAGTACACAATTAGTTTTGGATTCTGCACATGGTCGCCGACCCAAATGTTTAAGGAAAAATCTGCTAATATAAAAACAAGAACGAATAAACACTAAGAGAAAATGGACAGTATATATGGAATGAAGGGAGAAATTCGGTTGGAGGTATGGAAGGGGAATTGTTGTTTTGGAGTTACAAATAGAAAAATATTTGGACATACAAATCACTAAAATTCAACCCCGTTCTAATCGCCATATAATTATGAATGGCTACATTAAATTTATTTTTTGGTTCAGTGTACTTTAAATTTATTTTTTGGCATCTGGACACGCGGGTATAGAAGGCTGAAGAGTTGGCTAAGGTAGAATCCACATTACTATTTTGTAGCCCCGAGCCAGCAGTAGCCTTCACTAAGCAATTTGGAAGCAAAATGGAATTGGACATGTACTGTAGAGACAATGAGGGTTAAAAGGAGGGCTCCAGGTTAAAAGATTTAAAGAAGATATAAGACAGGAAGATATAAAATATTTTCTCTTCTTAAGCAGGATACAATTGAGAGCCCAAGTGGGTGTATTGACTGGATATGCTTGGGTGGCCAATCACTTACACAAAATAGGCAGAACGCATAGTCCTACGTGTCGGAAATGTGACAAAGGAATTGCGATAACGGTGTGCCTCAACCTAAGTTCAGTGTTTTCGTTTTGCCAATACTAGGTTTCGCATAATCGAGTGGGCAAAACACCCAAGGGAGTTGGGAGGTTGGAGTTTAGGATTATCTTGAGTTATTATAGTCACCCTGGTCGATTGCTGGGGAAGTCTTTTTTTTTTTCTGGGGTATAAGAACCATACTGGCTTAAGACATTCGCCCTCGCGCACCCACCATTAATAACAATAATAATAATAATTTATTATGTTATTTTATTTTATAATAATAATTACTTCAGACTTTATCTATGGCCAACATTAATCAAAAGTTTATAAATTCATGTACGTAATTCGAACTAGCTTACAAACTCCATTGTACCGTTTTTACTTGAGTTTATAGTAAAAATAATACTTGGGCGCAACTTTACTTGTGAACGTATAGTTACAGCGAAGCCGCCATCTGGTGAGAGACGTCCTACTGAGTTTCTTTTATAATTATTTCTTATCGTCAATGTTAGATTTGTGTGCAAAATCTTGCACTCCTCAGTGCTGTCTGTTAGGCAGTTCTTCAACCGATGAAGAAGACGTCTTGGATATAACGGAGAAGAAAGTGGCTTAGAGGGGATATAGATAAAAAAATCAACTTGGAGGTCTCAGCATATACTATTTATCTTATAAAAACCGGCGGCTAACTAAACTTGAATGGAAAAGAGCAGTACTTTCAAGATTTAATTTGATGTTATAATATGTTATCTATCATTTTTCTTTCCTTTTCCAAACTGAAGAAATTTAAATTTTTTGTTTTTCTTTTCCTTTTTTTTTTTTTTTTAATTATTAAAATTTGGTTTTCTTAATTTTATTAAACTGGGTTATTTTTCTTTGTATTTTTTATTTATTTAAATCTATTGTAATTACTTCCTTAAATATTATTTTGTTTTAATTATTTTTTGGTTGGTAATTAATACTTTTCTTGGCGAGCAATGGAATATGGTTTTTTTTTATATTAAATTCATTTATGGTGTTTATTTAAAATCTTGTTTTATTAAATTTGGTGAGAAATAACGGCACAGGCGTATCACATGTCTCCACGATTCGCCATAAATGCTATTTTAATGATTAATTTAGTTTTCGGTTTTTTAAATTTGATACAATTTTTGGTTCTAGATTTAACAACAATAAAGCTCCCAGTTTTTCGTACTCCCTTTTTAATGTTTACTTATTTAATTAATTAATTTCCTTTCAGAGCAGGGCAGTAGTTAATTATATTTTTAATTGGTTATTACTATTCAATAATTGCCACTAACAATTACAAAATGTCATTTGGTAGTTGTTTTTGCAAGTATGTTTTACAACTAACGAAGTTATAGTTGGAATGTAAATTATAACTAATAGTTAAAAAATACCAACAGTAGTTGTAGTTACCCTTCTTATAGTGGTTTTTGTTGAAATGGCGAGGATGAATCACTTGAACTTTTTGGTAAATTTGAATCAGAACATATTTGAAAAGATAAAAATTAACTATGAAATAAATATGTAAAACAGAATAAGTGGTACATCTAAGAAAGGAGATTTAAATAGATATAGTTGTTATTTTTATAACTAATTACAATTATAAGTATATACAAGTTGGTAGTTGCTTTTAGAACTATTCTTTCTCAGCTACTAGATGTACGTAGTTACGAGTTAAAACTACAGCGATTGTAATTCATTTTAATCATTCTAATTTTAACTACATCTCAACTAATGAATGAAACATTCTTTAATTTAGAGTTGCAATTACATTTTGCGGAATTTATATATATATTTAACCTAATGTCTGCCCGGACTGCATTTTGTGCTTCACTTTTTACTTTTCTCATTTGTTTTGCAATTTAATTTTTTGGATGAGAGGGTACGTAACACTAACTTAAAAGGTGTTTGTACCTGCTCGGACAGCCAGGCTGCGTTGAAGGCGCTGAGTTCATGCGTCTTCACTTCCAGGTTGGTGTTAGAATGTTCAAAAAGATTGGAAGAGCTTTCTTCTCTGAAGGATGTGCTTCTAGTATGGGTGCCAGGTCACATCGGAATTTTTGGAAATGAGCACGTGGATAGGTTTGCCAAATTAGGCGCCTCTCTTCCTTTCATTGGTCCCGAACCTGCTGTTGGCGTGTCTTCTGGCACATGTCTGTCAGGCTTCCAGACATGGACAGCTTCACAGCTTTCATCCTTATGGATGAGCTCAGTTGGTTTTCGGAGTTTAAAATGCTCATCGGGGGTCCGGACAAGGCCATTAGTGAGACGTTGCTGTTTTTTCACGGAGTGCTCTGGGGCATCTGGTTGGAAACCTTACTGGACATTGTGGTATAAGGAGACATCTCTACATAATGGGGCTCATGCCGGATCCATTTTGTAGAGTCTGTGAGACAGAGGAGGAAACACCCATCCATCTTATGACTGATTGCTTGGGTTGTGAGGAAATTAGGTCGGAATAGGATGTCTGTGGAAGAGCTTAGGCTATTTCCGCTTAAGGCTATTGTCCGATTTATTCGGACTGCGGTGAATCTTAGATGGATTAGATCCGGGTCTGGATTTCTGTTATAGACCGGCTTGTTGTTGTTTTTCTTGGGGTAGCTATAGGGCCCAGTGAGGCTTTGGATAGCGTAGGGTTTCCCTCCCCACAGACAAATAATAATAATAGCAATTTAATTTTTTTTTTTTTTAATGATAATAATTTTATTTATTTTTGGAAAAATCTTATTTTACATCAGCTCGTCTGTACTGTATTTCAGTCAGATCATTCATTCATTAGAGGTGCAGAATTATGTTATTAAACATAGAAAATTTAATGTAATCATGCAATTAATTGCTGGTTAAGAGCAATTTATGAAGGACTAGAAGAACAAAAGGCTGTCCAAATCTATTGATTATTCTATTATAGAATTTATCTCATATTTCGTCATACTGCCAGGGCCAGAAAAGGCTGAAATAGCTGATAAAGGTGACGTGACGATGATATTAGTGGAAATGAATAAGACTGAATCGGAAAATATCTGGAATATTTGAAACTATATAAACAGATGATGTCCTTGCCATTTTATAGCACCTTCAGTGATTATGCTATTATGTTATGCATAATTAAGTTATGTATTGGTGGCTGCTGTATTGTAGTCTGCTCTAACAGCGTACTGTCTTGTTTACAGAAGCCTGCAGATTGGTAATTGTAATTTGTCTAGTGTGATAGGCGATACCTTGGTTCGGTGTATGTGTACAATGAATATTACTAATATAAAATATTTGGTTCATTGATTTTTGTAAAATATTATGGATTTTTTTTATGGCCACCTGTCTTAGCAGATTAGCCAGGGATGTTCTCATTTTGGGGGAAAACGATTGTTATTATTATCTCTGATTATTTTTTTATATTGATTATTTTAATAACTGTTATATTATAGATAATATATATGGGTTTACTTTAGAAAAAAATATTATTGATTCTGACAAAGTTGTAGAGAGCTAAATATAATTCCTCATTTGGGTTTGATAGGATACTATGTAGGCTGGCTGGTAGTGTACATTTTGTTTTTATAATAATATCCATAATTTTCCCCAATTTTTCTAATAACTAACGCAATCAAGAATGACATGGTTGGCGTCGATGATCGTTTCCGGTGGGCATGGACAGATAGAAATTGCCATAATACCTATTCGGAATAAACCTGACCATTGTTCTGAGGTACTGTCTACTTTTGTTATGATTAAAGAAACATTAGGAAGGATTAAGGAATCATTAAAGAATATGATCTTTGCGGTATAGTTGGCTGCAAGGCTGTGTGTAAAATTTACCTTTGAGGATTTTTGATCTCTCATGTTCTAGTGACCATTCTTTATAATACACGAGTTTGGCATGATTCCTTATGTGAGAGCGGGTTAATTTTTCAGCATTATGAACCTGAAGAGGAATATTAGGGATAATTATTTAAATTAATAATTTTTTTAATTTAAAATGCATCAACATCTATGGTCATTGGCGCCAGGATCCTTCTCAGAGCATTGCAGATGGATCCTTCTTTCGTTACAGACAACACTGTTCATCACCGGAAGGTGAGCTGTTGAGGCTCATAGGAAGGAAAAAATCTCAGGTTAGCACAGCTGGACTCGAACTCGGGTCCTCCGCTTGGGAGCCCGGAAATTAATAATTAAACAATATTTAATTATTTATTGATTACAAATTACAAATTAAACTATGGGCCAGCTCACTTAGAGCTTCACACATATGGATTACAATAATATAAATGAAAATTAAAGATCTTGATGTAGTTGGGGTTTTAATCTTCTAGAAGGTGTAGGCTCGCCTATGTGATAGTGTGCTGCTGAAGATAGTGTGCAAAGGGTTAGGAAGAAGTTGTCTGTTAATTTAGTCGTGTGTGTGTGTGAATATCTGAAATGCCGAGTTCTTTATGTATTTGGGTGTTCCTGATAAACCAAGGGGTGTTTAATGCAATCCGTAGTAATTTATTTTGAAAAGTCTGTAATCATTTCGTCAGTGTGTTGCTAGCTGCTATCCAAACTGGGTAGGCATATGTCAGAAGTGATCTGAGGAGGGTCTTGTAGAGAAGTACTGTACAGAAGCGTTTGAGTGGTGTGTTTCTGTTAATAAGTGGGTATAGTTGCTTCAGTGGGCTGTATGCTTGTTGAAGTTTAGTGTTTATGTGTAGTCTCCAGGTGAGTCTTATATCTAGGATTACGCCAAGATAGGCCACTTTTTGTCCAGCGAATTTCTTGATTGTTAATTTGGAGTATAAGAAGGTCTTCAATCCGGAACCTACTAAGGGCGAAGATTTTTGTTTCCATTTTGGAAGGATTTAGCTTCAATTTCCATTTTTGGAACCAATTTGATAAAATATTAATTGATGTCTGTAAGTCAGTGATACTCTTATTAATGTCTTATTTGGAACACGCCAACATTGTATCGTCCGTGTATGTTGCTAAAGTCACTGAAGTAAGTTCAGGTATGTCCGAGCAGTAGAGGTTAAAGAGCATCGGACTGATAATTACCCCTTGTGGTAGTCCTGCGAGAATTTGTCGTCTAGTACTTAGTATGTGCTGTTGAGTCTTACTTGGAATGTTCTATCTTGTAAAAAAGATGTTATAATTTGGGTAATATAGTCAGGTGTTATTTTAGAATATAATTCGAAATAACTTTTTTATATTAAAAATTTTGATTAGATCAAGTTATTTGATTATCTACACCTTTACCAAATTTGTTTCTGACACTAATTTAGGAATGAAATTTGTAGGAATAGCATTATTAGGCAATAAACACCTGCAATGAAAGGAGTAATATAGCTTCAAAGCAATAGAAGAATAAAAGAAACGGAGGTATCTAGGAGGAGAATCCGGTTGCTCACCTATGAGATTATACTATATATAAACTAAGTTTAAAGACAAAAACATGTAACTATATCTTACAAATTTGTTAAAAACTGATCCGATATTTCAGAAACAAAAACATTTTTCTTTTTATCGAAGCTTTCTTACCAAGTCATTTTGTGGAAATCACTTTGAAAATATTTAATATGATTCCTCTTGAAGTAGAAAAGAAAGTTAAAATAAAAAACACCTCTAAAAACATGATACCACGTTCTTCTTAAAGCCATTATTCTACAAACTCAGATTTTTCATCATAAAGATTGCTCATCTTTTTATTTTAAAACAACGATATTATTGATAAATACAATAGTCAAATTTGGCCGTTGTCAAAGATAAACTTTTTTAAAATTTGAAAGTTTTCTCCATTTTTTTCCCTGCCAATTCTATTTTACTTATATAATTGAAATTATTTTTGACTTTTGGAGTGTATTGAACTTCCATAATGTCAAGATTTGCCACAAAATAACGATTTAAACGTTATCCGACTCTGAATGGGAAGAATTGTCAATAGTATTTCCATGCTATAAATTGCAAGAGTTTAGAATGAAACCATTCTTCAGTAATTCAAAAAATGGAAATCTTATTCTAGAAATAGTTATCTTTAGGGATTTAAAGTGGCTTGAACATTGCCATTTCCGACAAATGAGTTTAAGGAAGACGTTTTACTCTGGAATGGATAAGCGACATAAGACAAAGAATGTCTTGAAAAGATATATTATAACGTCATTTGGTCACAGGTGTTAACTGCTTAAGAATTCATAAGGCAACCAGCCTGGGAACACATTGCCTTTCTTGATGAATTCCAATTTTTTGTTTAAGGCAAAATGATCAACAAATTGATATGAGAAGGTTCTAAGGCAAACAAAGTAATCTCGTGCTTGCTGCTCGACGTTGCACCGGTATTATCCGATGTTATGAACTGGGTTACTTTAGCGTTATGATTTAGGTAGCCCCCCCCCTGGTCTTTATCTAAGGCAGGCTCAAGGCCTATCGTCAATACTTTGATATTCTTAGACTAGTTTTATTACCCATGATAAATGATAAGATTGATGCCATTTCCCAGCAGCACAATATAGTGTTTATTTTGCAAGAACTTGGTTGAATCTTTATGCAACAAGAAGTTTTCCCTGAAGACGTTTTCCTTCAACTGGCAAAATAACTTCGAGAAATTGTATCAACAAATAAAACAAGCCTGAGATGAAATTTGGGCCACCGATCCACTTCCTTTGAGTTAATGTGAACCCGTCAAAATTTCAACCTGATTCTTGCTCCATCTAAAAAAAGAAATTATTTGCAATCATTTTATTTGAATGAATACTGTTGAGTGATTTCAATTAGAGATAATTAAAATTAAAAAAAAAAAAGTTTATAATTTCTAGAAAATTATCATTTCACAGATTAAATATTATACTTAAAATAATGCTAGTAAATTAATAAAATGTTTTTGAAGAAATGTTTTACACGCTACATTTCGTTCTTTTAATTTAGTTTTCATTGTAATTTACTATTGCAATATTATTATTGTAACAAACTGTAATAATCGTGGTAAGAAGTACTATAATAATTGTTACAAAATTGTATCTTATTCATTAAAAAGGATTTTTTTTTTTTTTTTTTTAATTGCAGTGGTATTCACTTTAGTAACACGAAATTTAGTGATTTCACGCGATTTCTATTATAAAAAAGGTTCTTTATTAGATCCATCAATTTGATGGGAATAACATTCTTTCATTTACTTATCAAATTCTAATTAACAAACTTACTTAATATCGACGTTTTCACAATACTATTTTATTGCCTGCAATCAATATAGAAATTGAAACCGTTAAATTTATTTAATATTATTTTACAGTAAATAAGCAAGTAAGGTGGATTGGTGAGATGTGTGTTTGTTTATAGTGTAGCTTGAACAATGTTGAAAGGGATTATGTGTGTGTACGTGTTTTAGAGAAGAGAGGAATATTAAAGAAATAAGCAAGAAGCCACCACTGTCTTAAAATAAACATATTATCTCTAAATGAATTTACTAACTTTACAAAAAGTTTTTAATTGTGAATATTGAATAACGTTATAAATATATAGAATCAAATATTTAAGCTAGATTGATTTAAACTCAAATGCTGAACACTTTAACTGGCACTGAATTTCAGGCAGTCACCTGAAACAAATGTTGCTGGTTAAAATGTTGTAAGAGAATTCATCAAGGAATGCTTCAAATAGACTGATGAAACACTATTCTTCAATTAATGTTAGGTCTGTGGGAGTTTTCTTGAAAGGAGTGTATTGTCTTAAATAACGGTTACAGCTGTAATGTTATGATGTGAATGTGTGTAGGTAGCTTGTAGCGTGAGCGTTTAGCGAAAAGGGCTTGTATGTTTGCTTGAGATAGAATGTAAGAATAATTAAGAAAGCACCACTGTTTTATATAATAAATATATTCTGTTAAAATAATAACTACAACTTATTTGATATTATTAACTTAATTAATTTATTGTGAAACTGGCACTGACACTAACAGAGCATTTCCTGAAGTGTTCTGGCTTTGGTAGCAGAATTACGACTTTATGGTTTGAAGGCTGAGTTAAGACTGTGTACTCTTTGAAAGCTAATGTTAGACTCTCTTCTTTGGAATTGCTCTCTGTCTCTCGCGGGGGAATTCTCTTATACAAAAGAGTTACCCTAACGGGATTTTGTGCCATTGTTTAATGATCCCAATTTACAGTACCTGACACTAAAATACACTCTTTTTGAAGTTAAATTCACAGCACTAAGATAATTATAAAATATTAACAAAAATACAATTTTGGATACTATAAAATATTCTAAACTCTAAACTATTATTTTTCGATTTCGTTCTTCCACTACACAGCCCATTTTACCTGTCTTTTGTAACCTGTTACCAGCCAAATTATATAATTTCCTTCAAATAATATTTCTAAATTAGGGAATAGCTGAGTAGTTAACGTACTGGACTCCCAAGCGGACTTCCAGCTGTGCTACCCTTAGTTTTTTTCCTAGGAGCCTCTATAGCTCACTGTCCGGTGATGGACAGTGTTGACTGTAACGAGAGAACACTGTCCGGAGGCCAGCAGTAGACTGAGAAGGCTCCGGGAGCTAATGACCATAGATGCTGAAGCGCCTTAAAAAAAAGGGCACAAAATTCCCAAAATGTCGACATTTAATTTTTATAAAATATTAATAAACTACGAGGAACCAACCAACAAATCCAGCAAATGTACAAATGTTGGGGCACAACTTTCCGGAAAATGACGCATTTAAATATTTGGGAGCAGTGGTGACACAAAAAAAAATGAAATTGAAGATGAAATAAAGTCTAGGATTGCGACAGGCAGCAGATGTTTATTTGCACTGTCTAAAGCGCTCCGCTTTAAGATGTTGTCACGAGATGCCAAAATAGTGTTGTATAAGACAATCATAAAGCCTGTAGTCACATACGCCAAGACCAAGACTTCGGAGAATGTACTAGGGGTTTTGGGAGTGCAAGATATTGAGAAAGATATTTGGCGCCAAGATGGTGGATGGACAGTGACGCACTAGAACGAATGTAGAATTGTGCCAGCTCTACAAAAATGAGAATATAGTGGCCAGTATAAAACAGGCTCATTTGAGGTGGTTGGGGCACGTTGAGAGGATGGAGGAAGAGTGGCTTCCGAAAAGACTCCTACATGGGAATCCAGGAGGAGCAAGAAAGAAAGGTAGGCCTCGTAAGAGGTGGGTTGACGATCTCCAGGAAGACCTCATGGAATTGGGTGTAAGAAGATGGAGAAGAGTGGCAACGGACAGAGACGAGTGGAAGAAAGTTGTTGATGAGGTCCTGGTCCATTTTGGACTGTACTGCCAGTGTAGTAATAGTAGTAGTTGGTATTAATAAACTTTTAAAAAGACTAATGAGTTGGGTGTGTGTTCAAACATGATCACATTACTCTTATCCGTTAGGTTATCACGTTTCTAAGCAGTCCAAACGGTCAATATTTCTAAGACAATTTAGAAATCTGTAGGCTTATAATTTTATTATTAATGTTATTTTCAATTAGTATACATTTTTAAATTTTAAATTTAATTTTTAAAATAAAATTATGAAAGTAAAATTAAACTAGTTGACAAAGGAAAAGACATTTTCTTTTTCTAAAATGAAAAATAAAGGAAACTCTGCTTTTTAAGATTCACTTGAGAATATTTTCCTTTTTAATTTTGAAAAATATTTTTTAAAAAAGGGGGTAAACCAGAAACAGCTGTAATATTTAGCTTAAGAAAAGGAATGCCAGCATCTGCTCACTGCTCTTTGTAGAAGCTTTACTTCATTCCAAGCATTTTATTTCTTATAAGCATAAAAAGCAGAATTTTCTAAAGGTATTTCATTACGAGGAAAATAAAAAAGGAAAATAAAATATCATATATCATAAAAAAAATACTTCAAGATTTTGTTCTTAAACTTTACAAAGATTTCAGTGAATGATCTTTTGATTTAATATTTAGCGTTGTCAAGGTTAGAGAAAACAAAAATGGCAATATTAATAAGGAGAAAAGTTCTTATATTTATAAGTTGGTATCTTATTTCAATAAACTATCAGAAATATTGTTCTGCTGTTTCCAGCTAACTTTGTTAGTATTCCATGTAAGATACGCTAAACCGATATTTTTTTTAATTCAGAATTTTGGCAACATATTTCATTCTACTCATTCTACTAAACTAAAAGACCCTACGCCCACAAGTTTATTATCAGATATAATTTATAAAATAAATTGTTTACAATGCCCAGCTATATACATAGGACAAAAATCTCCATATTTAAAAAATAGACTGTACCAAGATAAATACGACTGTAAAACTAAAAAACCGACTGACATGACTACAGCACTAACAAAACATTGCATACAATACAAACATGAATTTGACATGAAAAACACTAAAATTCTCTCCATTAACAATAATAATAAAAAAAGAAATGTATTGACAATGATTCATATTAAAAAAGATAAATTATCTATTAATTTTAGAACGACACCAAAAAAACCTATCCCTCAGTTATAAACAATCTCCTGGAATTTCCAAAACAACATACAGACTAAGACATGGTTTTCCCATCCGCTCTCCTAGCCCTTTATAAACCTTGACCCATCCAATGTCCGTAACACTTGGTGATGGTATGTCACAGGTTAAACTAGATTAATTACTACTGGAATTGTAACAGAAATTTTTCGTAAGTACATTTACTAAGTTATTTCCATACTTTACTCTTATATATGCCATATATTTTATAATAGTTGTGATTTGGACTATTTAATAGTTGTGATTTAGTTTAATATTGATCTGATCTACAACAATAGTTTAAAATAAATTAAAATGTGCTATATATATCATACTCTTTATTTAGTTTATTTATACGTATAGCTTATTTTAAAAAAATTGTCTTCTGAAAATATTTATTTTAAGTTCATATTTTATGTTGTTTCTATTTCTTATTGATTTGTATTAAAGCCTTTGTACAGACTCTGAAGAAGGCAATAAATTTGCCGACAGGTCGGTAGAAATTTAAAAAGAGTTCTTTTGTATGACCAAACCTCAAAATCCAATTTACGACATTGAATACAGCCGTCATAACGAACATCAAAATCATTCTGCTCAATATTATTTAGATGTTGGAATTATGTAATAAACTGAAATAGCACTTTAGAGAACAACCTAACCCATCTTTTCCCCCCAAGAGTGCCCTTAAATGCATTTTCCCTGAGAATTGTTTCAAATTCAAATTGTAGATCCTTAGACCGAGTTGATATAACAAAAAGTTCAAAGAAAATTGTTGGAGCCGTTTTGGAAAAATAGTAGAACATTGAAAAATACTTTTCAGTAAAAACGCCCTTCCGGTCTTCTAATTTTCTTCAAACTCGGAATTTCAACAACATATTCAATTCTAATAAATATTATGTAGCTGATAGAATTGTTTAATAAACTGAAATAGCACTTTGAAGGACAACCCAGTCACCCTTCTCCCTTAAAACTGCCCTCAAATGCATTTTCCCGGATGAATGTTGCTAATAAAAATTTCAGATCTTTCTATGTGTAATTAATACACTTTGTTTAAAGAAACTTGTTGAAACTATTTTCGAGAAAATTGCAAAAACGTGGAAAAAAACCATTCAGTAAAGTGGTACTTCCAGTTGAGGAATTTTGACAGATAACTTACTGTCATATCCCTTGGTGATACCTAAACGGAATATCAAGTTTGAACTTTCTACGATTTTCGTTTTGGAACTACACACACACACACACACACACACACAGACCATTTGCTAAACCCACATTTTTTTGGACCCAGGGGACCGCAAAACGGTTATTTCCGTTATTTCAGTTTCCTCGGTAGTTTATTCTCACAGAATCGGTTTCTCCTAGTCTTTAATACGCTACTTATATGGTTTCCTGTTAGGCGAGCGGCTAGCATACTCAGCTGCAGCTTCCGCGCTGCCGTTACAAAACCCACAAATAAAGACCATATCTCGCTATTCTATGACAAAGAACTCTGGCATTTTGAATGTATGACCAGCTAAATCACGACTAAATGTTTCTGTTTATTAGAATTAGACGAATTTCTATCGTGAGATTACAATTCCAAAGTTCATTTCAGGATTATTAATTAATCTTTGGATATTTTTGTAACAGCTCTCAATTTTCATTTTGTGTTTTTTTACATTTATTTCGCATTTTCTTTAAGAAAACAAGAAAGAAACCCCATGATATTATTATCGTTGGAAAGCTGGTGAAATGTAGATATTTTTTCTGTAACCGGACCATACGCTAGCCTTAAAGAAATTTATAAGAAAATACTATTGAAAAGTGGTTTTTAACAGACGAAGCGCTGTAGAGTTAAGTTTAAAGTCTCAGAAAAACCTTATAATTAATTCAATTAAAATAAAACTTCTGTTTCTTATAAGAAATTTAATGCTCTTTCCTAAGGTGTAATTGAATATGATTTATATGTAAAACTGTTTGAGATATAATCAATTTTATGAGAAAAAGTAGAAAAATTGAAAATTTTAGTAAATGAAGAATAACTTTTGAAGGTGAACGAATCGGACCATGGTTTATTAGAAATTTTTTGTTCCAAATAAAGTGACAAACCATATCCCGAAGTATTGCCAGAGGTTGCTGTTACACCCTGTATATTTTATTTTTTTTTAATTTTAGACTGTATAAATTTTTAAATTCATACACCGTTTAGATACAATAATCAAATGGCATAAAAAAGAAAGAAAAGTATATCAAATTCAGATGGAAACATATGCTGAAGATCACATGAATTTTTAAAAAAGACGTCCATAAGGACGAGATATTTCCTTTTTAAGTTAACATTCACCTCAATATATGCTTACTTCTGCTCTTTCCTTCGCTTACTATCGATACATAATATATTTATGCTTTTAATATTGTTTATATATTCATTCCTGTATTCTGTGTTTTTTTAAATTTCTTTCTGAAATATTTTTATTCATATATTTTTTTTTAAATTTTTATGATAGTTACTAATGTCTAATTTAATTGAATTTTAAATATATAAATACATGATTAAACCCCCAAAAAAGTTGAAAATTTTGTTAATTTTATGCTTATAAATTTTGCTATACACTTAAGTTTTAAAATTATTGTTTAAGGATTGAAATTTTAATTGATTTACATACACCATTAACTCTTATTTTGTGATATATTTCCCATAATTTTCCACAAATATCTGCCACTTTAAAAAAAACAAAAAAACAATCAATCCCCACATCTTTAAAGAGCAATGAAATGACATTTTCTTCCAATTATAATAATTCTGCAAATATTAAAATCAATCGAACATATGATTTACTAAATTAAATGATTTTTCGCTTAATTGATCAAAGAACCGTTGATCTTGATATTATATTTACACTGGACTTAATCTCTCACAAGATTAATCTCTTGGATTACTTTTGAATTTCTATGGTCAATGCTTTTCTCTGTTTCTCTATTTAGTGCAATTTACATAATTTATTATAAATTTACCTTATTTCCTTTAAACTTGGAATTTGTACTTAATTTTTAATGATTTCAATATTATATTAGCTATATTTCTTAAACTAAAAACTTATCATGATTTTTCAGCTCCCCTCCCAAATCCCACTAAAATCTACTTACTCAGAATAATGTTTTAAACAAAAGTGATAGGTCTAGATGTACGTAGTTAGTATACCAAGTTCAATGAAACTCGTACGTATCTCTATTGAGAAAATCGCAAAAAAACTGAAAAAAGTTGTACAGAGCAGAGGTGAATGGGACTGTGCCCCCCCCCCCACTGTTCGGTAAATCGATCTGGAATACAGACGGATCCAAAATTCCTACTGGGGTCGGAGCCGGGGTCTATGGGGGGCAGTCTTAAATTTAAGATTAAGGCCAGCCTAGGGAAGTACGCCACGGTCTTTTAGGCTGAAGTCGTGCCGTTAAAACTCTGCGCTAGGAGATTATATATAAGGCAAGGCATACCGGGTAGAAGAGTGATCATATACTCCGATAGTCAGGCAGCCCTGAAGGCGCTTACTTCACACCAAATAGTCTCAAGACCGGTGAGGGGTAGCCTATTTGCCCTAACCGAGGTGGGTGCTCGGAAGAAACTGACACTCGCCAAGGTGCTGAGACATGCGGGATTTCTGGGCAATGAAAGGGCGGATGCCCTAGCGAAGGATGGTTTGCAGGATACCTTTATAGGCCCTCGAACCATTTTGCGGCTAGTCCAGGAGCTTTATTCAAACTTCTATCAAAGGTTGGATAGAAGAACAGCGTCTGCGTTGGTGGGAGAGAACAACAGGACATAGGCAGGCAAAGCTCTTTATCAAGAGACATTTGCCTAAGTTTACCAGAGATCTGCTGAGCCATACCCGAAGGCTAATTGTGGGTCTACAAACAGGGCATTGTAGGCTGAACAGACACATACACCATCAACAACTTGCAAATAGTGCGATATGTCGATTCTGCAAGGAGAGGAAGAAACCCCGGCGCATATCCTCTGTGAGTGCGCCGGCCTGGCAAGGACAAGGATTCTTCAATTGGGGACAGGCAATCAATCCCGAAGGTATGAGCTTCATGACGGAGCCGCTCTCAGCTTTGCTAGGATTGATTAGGAGGGCAAAACTGGGGGTTGTGCTATAATAATTTGAGAGGATCCAAAATAGACGTCGTCTTGTCGGTCGCAGTGGAATGAGGCTCGCTCCCCCCCGTTTCTAATCTTACTTTTGTTTAAATATAAAACTATTATTATTATTATTATTATTATTATTATTATTATTATTATTATTATTATTATTATTATTATTATATTAACAAGAACAAAAGTCTGCCCATGAGACTTATTAATAGTTATGCAAAATCATAATATACTATACGGAATTATGTCGTCCGAAGTACAAACGGAACAAGTAATTAAGAGTTTATAATATTAAGGAAAAAAAAAATCCCTTTAAATCTGGTTAAATTTAAAAAAGAACTGAAAACACTACATAAAAATAGTCAGGAAATTTAGCTAATCTTTTTTTACATTTATATACGAGTAATATATACGTATATATATTGAGTAATTTTATGTATTTGGGGTAGATTAGTAAAGAAAACGATACAGTTATAATGAACATAGTTTCTTTACATTAACAATTTAAAATAAAGTGTAGTTGGAAAAGTAACTAATAAGGTTATAATAAAATATTTGTATGCAACACTGATCCATATTAATGAATCATCTTCAACCAGTATAGTTCATTTATTATTCAATAGTTTAAAAACGCTTATATAACTGTTATAAAAATTATAAAAGATTATTTTATTTCCTTAATTGATGAGGCTGCTAAAATTTATATCGCTTTCATGTAAATATTGTACTAATGTTACAATGTTATATTAATATGGATAATCACTCTCAGCCAGATAGCACATGAATTTTCGCATTGAGAATATCAGAATAATTCTTAATTTAACAAAAAATTGATGGATTAAAAAATTTGAAAACATAATATATTGTAAACATTTAAAAAAACAAAAACTGTCTATAAATCTTTCTTTTTTTAAGCAAAAAGCTTAAATTATTTTGTGAAAGGTTCTTCTCAATAGGGTTTGGTTTTCTCATACTAACTTGTTGTTTAGAATGAATAAATAGAACGAGAAGACCAACTTTGAATACATTTGGACTAGATAAGAGTTGATTCTTGTTTAGCATTTCTATGCAATACTGTTTATTTGGATAGAATAATATTGTAAATTAAAATGTAATCTTTTTCCATCATCTTTGGATAGTGTAAATTGAGACAAGAAAATTTGATGTTGGAGTAGTTGAAATTATTACCTTATTTCAAAATAATAATTATAAAAGGTAAAAATTTGAATATCTAGAATTAATCACAATGTGATGGAAATGTTATTTTAATTTCTATTCTAGTGCCACTGAATATCACGCATTTTGTTTTGTAACTTCGTATAGCCCCCATTGATATTGTAATGAAACCAATCACCAGTAAAATTTGCAACCAAAAAGCTGGACTAAATAATTCCGTTAGCCCAACCTCTAAGTCCAAAGTGCAATTCAAATATGCATTATACACATCCAACTGCTGCAGCCAACCTCATATTAGGTAAGAGAAATTCAATAAAAGCTGAGGCTTTTAACATTTAGCCTTTACCTGAGGCGTTACATTTAGTTACTAAATATGGGTGGTAACAAATTTCAATAACAATTTTAAAATGTTCATCAAGTTAGCGATACTAGCTCACCACAGTTAGAACAAGCAAGAGTTCTGACTAGTCAGATCACTCTTCAAGTGACTCGCTACATCAAGGCTACATCTTTCTACATTCATCACGCTATACTAGTAATCATCTCCTCATTTCTCCGTTTACTATCTTTTCTATAAATTTTTCTCTACGTACGCAGTAAAAAAATATTAGAAATATAAACTGTGAATTTAGCGCTAGTTTGAGTGTTCTCATTACACCGCCGTTCGCCCTCTTCACCCTCATTATTTCTTTTTAAATTTATGAGCTCAAATTTAGAAGTAACTTCAAGTAATGATTAAATACGTAGCAATAGTATTAAAATATAATTATTATTTAAATTTAAGCTTTCACATAAGCTATTTTCATTTCTATTTTCTTACTGTTTTCTTCTCTTTTCGTACGATGATGTCACTTCCTTTCGTTTTTCAATAAAAGTATCTTTTCCAGTTTATATAGTTTTCATTTCAGTTAATCTAATTCCAACCTTTCATTAATTTACCCTGTATATCGTAAACTCCCTTCTCGCCACTCTTATCCTTAAAGGCATCCTTAAGGACAATTTTAAATCAGTCCCATCATCATTTCCCTTTATCTATGATGGCTTCGGTTATCTGGAGCCCGAAGGAGAATTTCTGTTATTAGATAGTAAAAAAAAAAAAATTACTATCTTTTTGATGACTGGTTAAAAATTTACTTAAAATGTTAATACAACTGTAAAGTGCGAGATCATGTTGTGTTTGAGAGGGAAAATCAGAATTTTCAAAGTGATAGCTTCCTAGGAAGCTAAGTAAGCCCCCAAAATATCTATTTTCCTGTAAAAATGTTAAATAAAATAATATGGCTTCTGTTATAATGAAATGTATGATGAAAATTGTTGGAGCTTATTCAAGAAAATGGCGTTCTGTAAGTTATAGCCTGCATTGGCAGATTTTAGTACAGGATATAGGATCAGAGCTATATAGATTTGAGAAGAAAAGAGAAGTTCGAGAGAACGGGGTTATAAGATAAAACAAACTAGAACAAATGCTGAACACTGTGTAATGATAGAAAATACAAACTGCAAGGACTTTACAAGTATTATAGAAATTATGTAGCGAGAAATACATAGATGAGAAAGATAGTAGAAAGTGGCTGACTGGTTTTTAACTGGTCGTAAACTGCTCTAAAAACTGTACCCTTGTAGGGCTAGCTCGATACAGAGTCTCCCTCTATAATATGGCCTAGGTACCGAGTAACTAGATTGTCAATTTTTGTATGTCTCTCCGCTCTTCGGATCCTATTAGAGAACGTAGTACCTAAATGAAATAACAAGGTGAATTTCCACCACATGGACACACAGACACACACACACACACACACACACACACACACACACACACACACATATATAGAGCATTAGTTAAGGACTTTTTGTTTACTTACTGGGGACCTCAAAACGTGTATTTCCGGGGAAAACTCAATATGAAATTTCAACACGTCCGTAATATTTCCTATTCAAAGCTGCAAGAAAAGTAATTAAACCAGGATCATCTTGACTAACTTTTTTTTAAAAAAAGTAAACAGCGAAGAACATCCCTTGCATTAACTTTTCACAACTCAATTTATTACCCTCACATTAAAAAAAGATATTTCAAGCATAATTTAAGGGGAATTTCCTTGTCAATATATCAAGTGCAAGAGGCATTGCAGCGCCTTAAAACTAAGCAGCACCCTTACTCAGCCTTTTATAGTAATAGAGGTGCGATGCGATAAGGATAGATGACAATATACCATTATTAATATCCTAATTAACTCCTTTAGATTTTTTTTTTTTCTATGAAGAACAATAAAAAACTAAGCCTAACAAAGATAAGTCTACAAAACCGTCTAAACATTCTTGCTGAACCCCAAAGAAGAAGTATGCGAATGCCACATTCGGTTTTTATAAGCGTGGTAATTTCAGAAAATTAAAGTACTTTCAAGCTGCTATTTTTAATATTATAATAATTTGTTTAATTAGAAATACTTAATATTTTCTTCGTCTTCTTTATCCTTCCCCTTGTACCGCATTTACAGTGTGGGTTTTTTTATTAATATTAAATAATATTTTTACCGTCTTAGGTAGTTCTTGATTGATTTAAGGCCTTTAACTCTTACGAATACCTTAAAAGAATCTAAAATCCAATTAGAAATTATATTTTTTTTATTGAAATCAAAAGAAAAAAATTCCCTTGAAGGACATCAAAATATGAATTTCCCGGGTCTTGGGAAATATTTACCAAAATTAAAGCATAGATTTACAATTTAGTTTAAGAAACGGATGGTTCGTATTTGATAAAAATTCGTTTCTTCGGTTTTATGTTGCATTTTTTTTTTTTTGTGATACAAAACATAGCGATAATTATAGTGTGCTGCAATAGGATCCGAAGAGAGGGATCTAAAGCAGAGAGAGAGAGAGTGAGAGAGACAAAATTGAGTGTCTTAATTGCTACTTAGGCCAGACTGCAGTGGGAGGCTCTGTTTAGACACAGCTGCGCTAGCCCAACAGAGAACACTTTTAGAACAGTTTTTACAGCAGTTACAACACGTCAACAACCAACTAGTACCTTTCTCTTTACTCATTCTCAATCTCCAGTCTTTAATTATGTGTAAAGTTCCGGCAGTTTGTGTTACTTTCTCATTATATAGTGTTCAGCATTACTTTCAGAGTATTTATCTTTCAAACCCGATTCTCTCCTTCTCATACCCAATGTATGTGCTAACAAACTTATCATCCAATAAAATATTATGGAAAAACCAAAATTAAAGTAATGATTAATGTAGTCATCTTCATTTGGATAATGGGGTTTTAGGGTTTCACAATTATTCGAAATAATTATCCATAAAAATTTTTTATTAGACGAGCTCCATATATTTCTTAATTGCATGACAATATAATTAACTGGGCAATCAATTATCTGCAATTATTCATGTTAAGGAACATTAAATTCATCGCTAAAATAATAAGTTTGAAAAATATCGATTAGTCGAAATTGCAACTTTTATAGAATCAGTTCTTAAATTTTTTTTTCTCCATAAGAGCTTCAGTAACTTTCTTTAAATATAAAATGAGTGATACATTGAATTGCTCATATTTTGGTCTCTAGAAATTTTACTTGATAAACTTATTAGTTTTGAGAGGTTCCGAAAGGTTGCAACATTAGATTTTTTTTTAACAAATAAAATAAAATAAAATCTGGTGTGAAACACTTACACGACTTTCTCTTACTATTGTAAGACAAAATTGTAATTAACATATTTTTCAAACTAATTTTTGCTAAATGTTCGTCTTCAGTTTTGCATCATTTGGTGTATCTAAACTTAATATAGTGACTTTTTCTGAGGAAAGCAAAACTTCACCCGTCCACCGAATTTATCGTAACAAAGTTTCAAACAAAACTGATAGATCTCTGTAATCATAGCTAGAGATAGCGCTTTAAAGGAAAACATAACCCCCACCTCTCACTCCAAAAACCTCCTTAAATGACTTTACCTGGAAAAATATTGCAAATAAAAAATTGGTAGCTTCTTATATTTGTGTGCTCACACGCGTTGGTCTAGTGGCTAGCGCACTCGTATTTCATACGAGAATTAAGGGTTCGATTCCCGTGATGCTAAAGTCGATGTTGGCTTAGCATCGTGGTAAAAAGTGGGAAGTTACAGTTAGTAGCGCCCTAGGTCGCGAAGGCTGGAACTAATCAGCATGCTTACTACACGCTCCCCTATTCAAATCGCCGTCTGGCAAGTCTTGGCCCTTTTCATGGGCTTTTGCGCCCTAGGGTTTTAGGGTTTCTATATTTGTAGTTCACATAAACTACAACGGAAAATCGTTGGAGTCGTTTTAGAGAAAAATAGCAGAAAACTCAAAGAAATTGTCGGTAAAAAACACATTTCCGGTCAACTGATTTTTTTTTTTTTAAACACGGAATTTCGACAACATATTTAATAATAATTAATATTATTTGGATGATTTAATGGTGATATAAACTGAAATAATACTATAAAAGAAAGCATAACCCTCACACTCACGCAAAAGTACCCTTAAATGAATTTTCTCAGAGAAATGATACAAATAATAGTGGTAGCTTATTATATGATCAGTTGATATTAATAGTTTGAAGAAGCTGCTGTCGAGAAAAAATACAAGAATGTGAAAAATCCATTTAGTGAAGAAGTACTTCCGGTTTACTGATTTTGTTTAAAAACTTATTCTCACGTCTAATGCTAGCCATTTAACTAAATATCAAGTTTGAATTCTGCGATTTTTTATTTTTATTTTGAGTTATACTGAGGGAGTTAGAATTTAATAGAGAGGGTCAGAAATACAGAAATAAGAAAGGCTATGGATGTAAAGAAGGCCAACCTTGTGATGGATGCCAGAAATATAGAAATATATTTGATTTTAAATATATAAAAATTATGAAGAACTAGACATTCGCTGGCAAAAATAGTACACACAGGTAGAAGATTACCGTTACAGGAAGAGTTCATGAACCTTGTTGGCATTGTCTACCCCTTCTTCTCGCAGGGGAAGATTTGAACGAACAATTAGAAGGCATCTTTCCGGACAGTCTGAATCAGACATTCTACGAGTACATATCAGTGCAAGTTTAAGTTAAATCGTTCTAGCTAGCTTCAGTATACTTATAAGCATATTATTGTGATATTGGATAGTATTTAAATTCACTTAGAGAATATATCTATTTTAAAACAGTGTGATCTCTTGCTTATTTCTAATATATACTCACAAGCCCTTTACAAAACCGCTCACGCCACAAGCTACCACAAATAAACTATCACCAACTACATTTCATCCTCCAGAGAATAACGGAAAGGAGGCTGGAATGGTTCTGCCATACCCTCAGAATGGATGAACCAAGGATCCCCAAACAGGTGATGGAATGGTCCCCGGGAAAGAGGTGGAAAAGTGGCAGACCACAAATTAAGATGGAGGAAGAATAGTAGAGGAGGACCTGACAGGATATGGTCTAATACCTGAAGAAGCTCTGTACAGAGAAGTATGGAGGGAAAAAATAAAAAATTTTCATTGATATTATGATGTACTTGGGGGGGGGGGAGATAATGATGTTTAGTTTGGTGAGGAAATCCTCATTGTGGGGAAAACCTAAAAAAAAACAAAAACAAAAATACTGACCACATACTTCACATACATGCGGACCAATTTTTAAAAACCACCTTTTTATTCGGTCTCAGGGGACCTCAGAGTGTATATTTCCGGTGAAAACTCGTATTTGAAAATATAACAGGATTACAATAATTCCTTTAATAACAATTAGAGAAAGTAAAATCACTATAATATAGTGGACATTTAATAAACTATCTAGTTTTGTGGATGGACAGTTAAGCATTCAGGAAGAATCCCAGCTTTGATGGAAATTTGTCTGTAATAAGTTAAGTACTAGGACGAAATCGTGTGTAATTTTTTTAAATTTTTTGTTGTCAAAAGACTAATTTAAATTTCCTAATTAAAACTTATTAGATTATATTATGTAAATTAGTTATATTCAAAATTCGTAAATCATTATTTATTATAAATAATTATAAATTATTATCTTATAATCTAACTTTAAAATAATGAGAAAACATTAATATACTAACTTGATATTTAAGGCTTAAATTAACCTAGTCATAAACTGGAGATAATAACTAAATACCAAGCCCCAATGTATTACGTGCCAAAGTAGCAAATGTTATTGAGAATACTGTTGGTGTGTACCTGATTAGCATCGGTATATGGAATGTGAAACATAATGGAAAAAAAGCTACTTTTCTCTGTTATTTTCACGACATGAAAAACAACACATATACGTAAGTATAGTTTTTGTTAAAATAGAAAGAATTTAGTAATATGTCAAACACCATGCTTTACAATAATTTACTCTCACTATACTGGTAAAAACCTTAACTAGAAAGAAAAAAAAAGTTATTTATTTTACTGAACAATATTGTACAATTCTATTTTGGGCAAACAAACTAGCAATGAACAGTATAGTGGCGTGTACAAAATACCCTCTAGTAAATGTGTATGTCCGCACTGGCAACAAACAGTATACTTCCTAAAATTACCTCTAATATTGCGCCAAACAAAACACAAGTATTGATCTTCTTTATTTTCCTATTTTAACCTAGAGTACGTCTTTTACTTCCTCTTACTAGAAAGAAGAAGTATTGTAATCGTGTCAAAGTTTTGTTATCGAGTTTTGTTACCGGAAATATGCGTTTCGAGGCCCCCTGAGTCGAAAAAAAGGTAGTTTGTGAACAGCACAGCTCAAAAAACAAAAAAAAAAAAATCGTAGAAAGTTCAAACTTGATATTCCGTTTCGGTATCATCATAAGATCCGACAGTAGGTCAGCAGACGAAATTCCTCAACCAGAATCAGCACTTATAATTGTAACGGCAAGAGAGATTACACAAGCCTGACCGAGAGAAACCAGACTCTCTCTGGTACTCTCTGATTTAAGCAGGCTAGAGTGGGGAGAACCTGTATATAAGCCAGTGAGAGATCTAGACATCTGCCACATAAGCTAGTTTTAACAAATCCAGGCTAGCTACAACAAACACGTAGCCAAACCAGATGAGCTACAAAGATACATCATTCAACAGCACGCTCAAATTTTTCACACGTGAAAAATTTCTTCAGGAGAGGGGATGATGTAAATGCAAGAGAGAGAACACAACCCGACCGAGAGAAAACAGACTCTGTCTGGTACTCTCTGATTTAAGCAGGCTAGAATGGGGAGAACCGGTATATAAGCCAGTGAGAGATCTAGACATCTGTCTATCAGATTCAACTATATACATCGCATCGTGTCATATCTCTACTCTAACCCTTTATTCTATAAAAATCATTACAAGTCCAGTGCAGTTTGTGTAAGCTTATAGCTATATTAATAACAGTGTCTTCATATCTCGTCTAATTAATTAACCTAATTCTTCCTCACAACTCCATATATACAATTTTTTTTTTTTTTTTTTTTTTTTTTTTACTTTTTTGCGACTTACTCAAAAAAAAGCTACAACGATTTCCTTCAAACTTTGTTACACCAACTACACATACAATGAGCTACAATTTTTATTTGAAACATTTCTCCCGGGAAAATTTATTTAAGGCTACTTCTGGGGAAGGGTACGGTTTCCACTAATGGACTATTTCGGTTTATTACACAATTCTATCATGTAAACAATATTAATCAGAATTCTATGTGTCGTTGAAATTCCGAGTTTGAAAAAAATCGAATGACCGAAAGTGTGTTTTTCCTGAAATGTATTTTTTAGTTTTCTGATATTTTATCGAAAACGTCTCCAACGATTTTCTTTAAACTTGGGATGTGAACTACACATATAAAGAGCTATAACTTTTATTGGAAACATTTCTCCTGGTAAAGTCATTTAAGGGCACTTTTAAGTGAGCGGTGGGATTATGTATTTCTTTAAAATGCTATCATAGTTGATTATACAATTCTACCATCCAAACAAAATTAATTAGAAATAAATTGATGACCAAAATTTCCAGTTTAAAGAAAACTAGTAATATGGAAGTGCGCTTTTACTGAACATTTTTTTCAGTTTTCAACGAATTTCATCAAATTTGGTTCACAAAAACTATAAAGTTGTGCTCAAATTACAATTTTGAAAATGGAGTAAGTAGTATTGTGTGTTTAATAGTTAAATGTGTGAGGTTATCGGTCCAGATTTTTTTTTTTTTTTTTTTTTTAATCGTACGATTATTATTGCTTGATTTTGTATTTTCCTTTTTGTAAAGTTCCAACAAAAGCAAATTCAAATTAAAAGTCAATATAATTCATCCATAGTTAAGTTAATAACATATTTATTTAGGACTGGATATTATAATTTCTTGATAAAATTGTAATTCTAATTTATTAAAAACATACAAAAATGATATATTATTTAAACATAACTGCAGGTAACATTACCACTTTACATAGTCATTCTCTCAAAGAAACATAGTCATACTGCATTCTGTCTCAGAGAAATTAACTTAAATTTTGCAACTAAATTTAGACTCGTACAATATCCACAATAGTCCCTAGTGCAGGTCACAGTGGAATATGGTCTCGGCCCACAACTTTTCAATCTAATCTAGATTCGTACAATAGTATGACCTCTTAACTCTTCGTGATTTCATACGTTAATGTTACAAGTATTGGGGGAGGCTGGTCCATATTAACCACTTGAATAGATTCTTAAAATATACAAACTGTAATCTTGAAACTACAAAAAAATACACATTCTATTGAAACTAGAATTGATTGAAAATGTAAATATCTGAAGTGAAAAAGTAGTGCTAATCAATAAGGCCTTTATTGATAGTCTAACTGAATTGTATATATATTGGAAAAGGAAAAAAAAGGAACAACTAACGCCTTCCCAATAGTATGGGAAAAACAATGTTTGCATTTCTTATTATAATATATTCTAGTTAGATTAAACAAATACTAGAACAAAATAAAAACCGTGTAGTGCTTATTTTATTATTTATTGTCGCATGTTGAAGGAAATTATCTTTGTTGTTAAAAATTAATGCTTTCTGATAATGATAATGATATTAATAATAATAATATACACGTGTTCACACGATTGTAATGAAATTTTAATAAACAACAACTACCCAGGCTACTAAATGTAAAAAAAAAAAAAAAGAAGTAAAAAACTGTAATTAATAAATATTAAATTAAGGGTAATTAAATGTATGTGTTTACATCCTTCATTCTGAATTAATTAGAGTCCAAACAATTTTTTGTTTTTCTACTTCAAATTGTTGTTTTGTACAGAATTTTGTTGACAATCCATATTGTACATTAGATTGTAGAGGTTAAATATGATATTTGGCTCATCTGAATTTCTTATAAGAATTATTTTAAAACATTGCATTGTTTGTGTTTTGTGGTTTTGTATCCATGATTCCTTTAGTCCCCAAAGACCAGATGATATAGTCATTCTAATGTTCCTCGTTTTGTTCTGCGGGGACGCGTTGCTATGACCAGTCTTCATCACGCTATCTCAGTATGTGAATCCTCCTGAATAGGATCACAAACACTTTCTCTTTGGCTACAACCAATCTTCTATCCGCTGAAGTTTACCATTTTAACTGCACAGTCTGCATTTCATATCTTTCAATTGCGTTCGTCCTGTGCTTTTTCTTTCCTACTTCTACTAGAATAACGACTCTAAAACTATAGGGTAAAGCTAGGAGTGATGACGGGGAGTAGATGAAAAGATGCAGGCTTTACTTCTCTTGCTTGCCACCATGTAGCGTCATGCTAGGTGTAGAAAGAGCAGAAGCGAACGTATTGCAAAATTCTTCAGTTATTTTGTGTTTTCTTCTGTGTAATACGAACATTTATAATAATAATAATAGCCTCTATTTACATATTTTGCATTTCAAAAGGAAAAATAAAGAGACCAAAATAATAAAATAACGGAATAAAATATTAATTAAATTAAAAATCACTATTCCTAAACACAAAAAATTTTTTTTTTTTCATCTTCTTCTACTTCTTCTAGATCGCCGCATATGCAAAATATGTAGGCCTTCTCTGAAGGGGAGTTATAGTCCTATTCGGTGACCAACCATACCTTTAACTGGGAGTTCAATGCCCTCTCTTCCTCTTCCACTCTTCCTGTCCAGTATTCCCTGTCCCGATCTTTTCTCATCCAATTGACTCCTTCTTCCATCTTATCTCCCTGACCACCTCTTTAATTGCCTACCTTTATTCCGCTTCCTACATAAAGGTGTCCATTCTGTTAACATTTTGGTCCAGCGTTTGTTGTCTCTTCTAGCCACGTGACCAGCCCATTCCCACTTCAACTTTCTGGCAATCCCGCTGCATTCCTCACTGAAGTTGCCTTCCTAATAGTCTCATTTCTGTTTCTATCACTTCTTTTAACATTAAGCATACTTCGTTCAATGCTCCTTTGTCAAACTTCTATTTTCCTTTCCTGCGCTTTCGTGGTTGACCATGTCTGACATCCATATATCAATACAGGGAGAATGCTGGTATTGATGGTAATCCTCTTCCACTCGGTTTTTATGTTAGCCTTCATAATTGTTTTAAGAGACCAGAATTTTTTCCAAGATAGAGCAACGAACATTTATAAGCATCAGCTATATCTGGTGAGTAACTGAATTTTCGTAACACTTAGTAAATTTTTTTATACTATATTCATTGCAATTGAAATGAAAGATTTTCACGCTGGACTCGCAGACATAGTGTTTACCAAGTTTCATGTCGATCAGCCATGTTTCCTTCGAAGTGGAAAGGTCTCCTACATATGGTGCGTCATCTATCCTACCATAGTAAGAAAGATGGCCAAATGTAGCGTATTTGTTATATTTTGTTTTTGGAATAAATGAGAATGTCTCTCTTTAATATATCTCCTATATTTTAATAATACAGGGCATAACTTTGAAATGTGAGTCATCTTTCTTAACTTTATCCTATGTTAATCCATCCATCTCGTTGCATTTATTTGTTACCCCCCAACAATTTTTAAATATCCAGCTCTGTTCACATTAATTTAAACAACTTCCGTCTATCACCCGAATTATAATATCAGCCTCCTCGTCTTTATCTTTGTTCATATTAATGTTTAGTAAAGATTACATGTTTAATGAAAAGGCATTAAAAATGGTAATAACAAGAAATTCTTGTGATTGACTATTTAGACAATTTATTCTGTCGGATCTTTTCAGATTTGAACTTTCTTTAATGTTGCTCATTTATTTATGCCGACTATATTAACCATACGAAACATAATACCTACATACATATCATTCTCCATAAAAAGCAAAATAAAAGATTTAGGAGTTAAGGTGATAGGTGATATTTTCTAAGGTCAAGGCACATCATGACTTGGCAGGAAATGAGGAGGCAGATTTATTAGCGAAATAAACGTCGATGGCTCAAGGCTTAGTTATAAGTTACCATAGAGTTACCACAATCCAAAACAAAAACAAAAAACGACACGATCGCATACGATCTCTACAGCTGCAAAAGAAGGTAAAATTAATCATTAGTTTTTCCTTCAGAAATTTGTATACCTAGCCAGTGTGCATGTCATGTCAAGAAAGTTGATATTAATTATACTGATCTAAGTAAATAGCCGTGTAGGAAGAGAAATACTATTAACAATATCACATAACATAGCTGGGATTATATAAATACAGTTCCAATTTTAGTATATGTACCGCCGAAGCGAGTTCCATTTTCCTGTTATTTTCTATTATATACTATATTCATAGAAGACATTCATAAAATGGTATTAGATAAATCTTGGTTATCTGTTTGCTTATGTTGCATTTCACTTAATTAGACTGTGCAATTAGGTTAATGATGACACATCACCCATTACTCTAGAGTACTTAACTTGACAATCTCTTCCGTGCCGTATATTACTCGCTATTTATTTGGATTTTTTTACAATATTGTGTAAAATTAATTTTTTTAATAGACACAAACACACAAACATATATATATAATATATAATTTAGGACACGTAATATCCCTAGTCATTAGAACCCTTCTTCAGTGCACTTCCGGTCACCAAGCAAAAACTCAGTACACTTTTCATCACGGCCATTATCAGTAGAGGGGACTTCTACAAAGAAAAACTACCAGGACATCTCTGCCTAGATTCAAACCTGGAACATCCAGCAAACTGCCTCTGACCTAATCGCGCCCCTTATTATTAATATTTTATTAATACAAAAAAATTATAATAATGTCTATATTTCAGAAAAAAAATTTTTTATTTCTTTTTAAAAATGGTTTCTTTTTGTTTTCTTGATTATTTTGCTTTTCTAAATGTTCGTGGTAACCTATTGTATAACGTCAACACCCGCTATATGCCTCTGGGCCGAAACAGATATATAAATATATATTAATATTATGTGGGTGGTTAAACCATAAATTTCACCAGCGGTTCTACAACTGAGAGGCGCGCCCCAAAGTGGAGGCGCCATAACATTACAAGAGGGCGTCAAATAAATCTCAATCACGTCTGAAATTCTTGATTTCGTCTGAAATTCAAGAGGGCGTTTTAAATTCCAACTACTATAAAATCTTCACATTTGGAAACTACCCAAATTGTTTCCTTCATTTTATACATTGCTTCCATATAGATTATATCCAATTTACTGCCATGCTAATCAGCTATTGCAGTATTATAATGTGAGCTGTTAAATTTTCCAGTAATCTTGGATAGTTAAACGAATGTGTTGTTACCAAGATAATAATATAGTACGGTTATCAAAACATTGGAATAGGTATAAAAGGCGGGTTCTGGCTCAACCTGCCAAAAGTAGTTCTGGCTCAGCTAATAGGTAGTTTTAGTGATGTATCCAAAATTCTTGAGACAAAATTTTCAGACAATGGTTTTTAATTGATAATTTTACCAGAACTCAACTAATAATTACTATTTTATTACTTTTCTTAGTGAAAAATAATTATTTTATAAAAAAAAAGTAATTAGAAAATTATTCCACATATAAGTAAACAATACATAGATGATTCTTTATTTTTTAGATGTGGAATAGGTATTTAATTTTGAACTGTTAGTAACACATAATATTATAAGCCAGCTGATTAGTACGTATTTATAACCACCAATCAAATTGTAGTATTTGTAAGAATTTAACAAATCAGTTGGGATGATTGGTTCAATTTTTTTTGAAATAATAGGTTTGTTCGTGCAGCAGTCCCAAACCGTCAGGAGCATGTGCACAGAGAATATGCTGTTCGTGCAGCAATTTCTCAAGCTCAAACGGTTTCCAGCTCAGAGTAATGTGTTCGTGCTGTTTTTCAAACCGTCAGCAAAACGTTTGCAAACTATCATAGCAGTCAGAGCTCAAAGCGCCAACCATTTCAAACTGGCAGTCCGACGCATGCGCAAAGCATTTTTAACGCATTAAATTTCTACTACTGTCTTGTCGAATATTCCTTTCTATTTATTTTTTGACTTAACCTGTGTTTGTGGATATAACCAACCACTTAGAACAATTTGCTGTTCTGTGCTATCGCAGACAATCCTTGAAATGTATGCGAATTGATATCTTATAAATTTATTTGCTGTAATCAATGTCTAGTTATTTATTTGCTATAACCTAACCATTTTTAATGAAACTAATTTCTTACAGATGTATGAGCTAATTTATTACAGATTTAGAGCTAATAACTAAATTAATGATAAATAAATAAATAATTATTTTTTCCTGAATGCTTTATAATTATCACGGTACAATACTGATCACAAACCGTCCTTGCAGGTTAAAGTTTCCAACAGTTTCAAACTAGACATGGTGGAGCATGCGTAGTGAAACCAATTTGCAAACCGTCAGGAACTATTACAAACTCGCTGCACGAACAAACCTAGTGTAATCTTATACCAGGGAAGGGCTAGCGTGCTTAGCTCAATGGTTAGAGTGTTGAACTTTCACGTGGCGGTCCCGAGTTCGAGTCCACTGCTTAGGCTCGTTTCACACTATACAGTTTTCACCGTAGGGCCGGACTTTTTTAGTGGAGTGAAGAAAAGCATGGGACCTTCATATTATACGGTGACGGCAAAACGCCGGTGCCGTGCCATATAGTAACCGTTCGGTGCCACTGAAATAGACGGCACCGTTGACTCTCTGGCCTACATGACTAAATGCAAGCTTTCATATTGTGCGGTTTTTTTGACGTACGACAGCTGGATTCTATTGTTCACGATTCATAGAAACACTAGTATCTCATTGACAAACGAAATGAAAATGTTTAGTTTACAACGGGCAAAACCGTGCAATGTAAAAACAACATTGTCATGGCAATAAGCCGTACGGTGAAAACCGTATAGTGTGAAAGGAGCCTTACCCCTTGGATTTTTTTCTTCCTAGGAACCTCTACATCTCACGGTTTGGTGATAGACAGTGTTGCCTGTAGCAAGAGAACACTGACCGGAGGCCACTGAGAAGCCTCTGGACGCCATTAACCATAGATGTTGATGCTCTTTAAATTATAAAAAAAATTCAGATTAATTCCAATAATCAGTTTGCAGAAAAATAAATAATAAAAAAGTGAATATCTTTTATATGTACAATAAATAGTATATATTTTAAAAAAAAATCATAAAATGGAAAATGCTAGAAAATTGTTAAAAATTCTGGTGTGAAACACTCACTTAAATTTAAATACTTCAATGTTTACATTCTTCCACTTCAATTTACATAGTTATTACTTTATATTACATACTTTACTTTCTTCTACTTCAATTTACATAGCTACCAAAATAAAATTTTACTTCATACTTAGGTTATTTTATAAATGTTTATTGACCTCATTATTATCTATGTGGGAGATCTGGAACTATTATAAAACGTAACTTTTTGACGAAGCGTTACTTCCCACCCATCCCAGAAATCATCTCGAATCAATTTTTTGGGAGAGAAAGTTACATATACCAACTTATTAAGGACTTATGATTGTCGTTATAATTAAAATTGTAGAAAATTGAATAATAGTAAGTCATACTTCTGGTCAATCATCGACTTTCTTCAAAGTCGGCATTTTAGCAATACACATAATTCTAATTAATATTTGGATTCATATATTATACGTATTATGGATTAGGGAATCATATAATATATGGAAATAGCACTTTGTAACAAAGTCTAACGTTATCTGTCCTAGAATGCCATTAAAAAGAAATTTTACCGTTAAAATGTTTCATATAAAAACGTTAACTCCATATTCGTTTAATGAAAACTGTTGGGTGTTACTGGACTCACACGCGGAGGTCCCAGGTGCGAATCCAGCTGAGCTACCCTTAGATTTTTTTCTTCCTAGGAGCCTCTACTGCTCACAGTTCGGTGATAGACAGTGTTGTCTGTAACGAGAAAACACTGTCCACAGGCCGGCAGTGCACTGAGAAGGCTACGTGCGCCAGTGACCATAGATGTTGACGCGCCTTAAATTAAAAAAAAAATAAAATAAAATAAACTTGTTAGAATCATTTACCAATAACTGGAAATTTTATTCAGTATAGAAGTGCTTCTGTTAACCGACTTTGACTAGAAACTTATTATGGCGATCCCTGATACTTTCAGGAAAAAATATCAAGTTTGAAAGAACACAATTTTCGTTTCTGAGTTATGCTGACCATACACACAACGAAATGTTTTCGAAAAACCGCTTTTTCATAATTAAAGACTGAATTTCGAAATTTTTATCTATCGTAATATTTTTACTTAAGACAATTAGAGAGAATAAAATGATAATCAAATTTTAACTATAATAAAAATCGTAGTAAAAATTGGATGTTGACCTTTGGATTGTGTAACCTTGGATGTATCTGGGATTTTAATTAGCATCTTTTTATGATGTTCCTGACCAGTTTCGGATTTTTATCCATCCTCACTTGTAAGGCTATCGTTCGTGTAGAAAGATCTATTATATGAGTGTAGTGCGTGAAAGAAATATTAAGTTGAAGTCAACTCTCGACACGAACTTAATAGCCCTAGTCTGACGACGGATGAAAATCTGAAATCCAATCAGGAACATCATAAATATGACGGATAAAATCCCAAAAATTTTACTTGTTTACTACACAGAATTTTGGGTTATTCACATTATAACTGTCAGAAATATAGATTCATTATACGGGTGATTCGCAGGCAGCTGAAACCTTAGCAGAATTTGGAGTTAAAGTGATATTTTCTAAGGTCAAAGCACATCATGGCTTGGCAGGAAATGAGGAGGCAGATTTATTGGCTAAACAAGTGTCGATGGCTTAAGACTTAGTTATAAGTTACCATAGAATTCCATATTCCTACTTGAAAACTAAAGCTTTGGAAGAATCTCTTAATGAATGGGATACATTTTGGCAGCTGTCAACTAATGGAAGGCATACTTACAGATTTTTCCCTTCAGTTAAACACAGGGTTAAATATAGTTTTATCAACAACACCAATTCACTTACTGAATTTCTGTCAAATCATGGTCCGTCTAACTGCTACCTCAGCAGATTTCATTCAAGAGCCAATCCATTTTGTCCATGTTCACCGAATAAAATCAAAGATTTTCATCAGATTCTACACGATTGTCCACTACATGAAGCAGAGAGAGATCCAAACTCATCTATTGTCCAATAGAATCTATTATCTTGAAGGGATGCAGCTGGCTACTCCCAGAGATTGAATTAATTAAAGAAGAGAACAATTGGCAGCTTCAAAACTTTTACCCACAAAGTAATCAATAAATTAAAATTGTTAAATATTTTACTTCTCACTTGTTAAAACTTTTGTATTTTCTTTTGTTAAAATATTTTGAGTTCCATTTCTATTTTAATTTTGTGTATATTATTTTCTCTAGTTTTGTTTCTTTTATTTTGTTTATTGTCTCATTCTTTTAATTTATCATTGACTTGTTAATAGCTAATTGTATTAGATGTAATATCGATTGATGAGGCATGTAGATTTCATTTAAAAAAAAAAAAAAAACTGTCAGAAATGTATACTACATGAACATCCTTGAATGTTTTTTTTATTCTTCACAGTCCAACTTGTAAAGAATTCATTTCTAAATTTTCAAAAGACATAATATATGGATTTCTGGGAAACACCAATTTCGCATATATGATCGCAATGACAGATAGATCGCTATAGAACTCGTCATATAAATTAAATTGCTGTATTTAAAGCAGGAATAAGCAACAGCTCATTACTCGACTAAAATAAATTACCACTTAATCCATATTATTAAACTGAATTTTAAAATATAATAAAAACATAATTTAATGTAGAATTAAATTAAAGTGTAAAGGGAGAAAGTTGGAATAAATAAAATATATGGAAGAGGCAAGAAAATAGAATGGCTGCAAAAGTCCAACCATAAATCCTGAAGATTAAGAATTTTGTTATATCTAGCCGTGAGCTTTTCCTACACAATTCAATTTTATTCACTTTTCCTTCTCTGTTTCAACTCTCTGCACCAACAAATACACATTTCTTTTCCACCTATTTTCTTTATTATAATTAAATTTTGCATTAAACTTGTTATATATTTTTTTTTTTTTAATAAAAACACAGACACAGACCCACACTCATACACATCAGAATTAGCTGTTGTTGTTCTTTTTAGTAGAAGTATAATTTTAATTTTGTAAAGTGCTTGTGTACATATTAAATGAAACTGGTGAAGTAATCAACAAATAAATTGTGCATATATTTGTAGGGTAATAGTGGTAGTGAAATGAGAACACACAAACTGACAACATACTCATAATTTATACTTTATGATTTACCGAGTAAGGAGAAAAGAATAACTGGAGGTGAGTGTACCTGAGCAAATCATGGTAGCGAGGTGTATGTAGTATGATAGAGTTGGCTGTTGTGAGTCGCTTGAAGAACGATATGCCTACCTAAAACTGTTATTTGTTCTAACATTAATATATAATGTGGCTAGTTTATTATTATTATTATTATTTTAATTTAAGGCGTCTCAACATCTGTGGCCATTTGCGCCCGGAGCTTTCTCAGTGCACTGCCGGCTTCCGGACAGTGTTCTCCCTTTACAGACAACATTGTCCATCACCGGACAGTGAGCTGTAGGGGCTCCTATGAAGAGAAAGTCTAAGGGTAGCACGGTTGGATAGACCAGCGCGCTACCACTGAGCTAATCCCTTCCATATTATTATTATTATTATTATTATTATTCAAGGGAAGGGAGGGCTATCCAAAGCCTCCATGGGCCTATATAGCTGCCCCCAAAAGAATAACAACTACCAAACAAAAGTCCAGGGTAAGGTTTCACCCATATAAGTTTTTCCACAGTCCGTTCAAATCATACCATAACCTTAGAAGGATATAGTCTAAGCTCTTCCAACGATATTCTTTTTCGGTCAAAGATCCTAAACCTAATTTCCTCAGAGCCCAAGCAATGAGATGTATGGGTGTTTCCCCATTCAGTTCAGTGGCAACTGCCGCTAAGTCCACAGGTTTTCTTCTTCTTTTTTTTTCAATTCCTTGAGGGGATAGGGAACTTTGGACTAAAAGATCTGTAGTGTCCCAGAGCCAACTCAGTGCAATGCTGGTTAGGGGACCGTGTTCTCTCGTTACAAACAACCCTGTCCATCACCGGGCAGTGAGCTCTAGAAGCTTTTAGAAAGAGAAAGGGCTGCACTGTTGAATTCAAACCCGGGATCAAAGCGTGGGATCCAGCCTGCTACCAGTGAGCTAATCCCTTCCTTTTTTTTTGGTTTTTTAATCATAGTTCCTCCTTACTTTTGGTAAGGGTAAGAAACAGCTTACTGCCCATCCAAATTGAAGTTCTTTACCAATATATTGCAGTGGGGATGAAGGTGTTGATGTGTAATCAAAGTGCGCTTGGCGTAGTAATAATAGCAGGAAAAAATATGAAATAAACACTGATGAAATAAGTGCACACAAACCGACAATTTATATTTGAATGATACTTAATGAAGAGAGAAGAGTAAATGAAGGGTAGAGTGACCGAACGAAGAATGATGGTTGTTCATAGAGTGATGGACATAGAATGGTAGCGTTGGCCGATGTGAGTTGCTTAAAGAGGGATGTTACTATTAGAACTCTTTCATGTTCTAATGGTGGTAAGCTAATATGGCTAGCTTAGTGAAACTTTCATGCTTGATATTGATATTTGTAAACTCCTTGAAGTTGATCTTGTGACTGATTTGTCAAGCTCCCCAGATAGTTCGACCACTGTATGTGAGAGATTTACTGAAGAAGTTGAAGCCCATTCATCAATAGATTGTAGTGGGCGTGACAAAATGTGTAATGCGTAGTTGACGTGCGCTTCAGAGGTCCTTAGATTTGGTTGCTAATAAAACTGTTGATTTAAACTTTTGTGTGGCGTATATATTGGTGAATGATTCCATAACAGAAGCATAGAGGTGGACCTCTATTAGAATTGTTAGAAATCAGTATTTAAACCCAACAAATTATTAAATTGTAAATAATTTAAATCTTTAATGTTTACTTTCAATATCTGGTGTGAGATGAAGAATATGTGTCATTATAATATTATTGAAATTATTTGTTTTACAGAAAATAAAGCTTTCACCGTCTCCTGACACTGTTTTAGTCCTTTATATTGCAAGAGAAAATCGAGTTACATAAAAAGTAAAAAATGTTTTAAATCCTTAAGTAAACAAAATTCGTACAAAAAAAGGTAGGTTGAATTGTGCTATACCTATTGTATCTTCTGCGGATCTGTAACGAAGTTTTGGGCAATCCCCGTTAACAGGAAGTGCTATTTTACTACCTTTTTGTATTCCGTACTTTTCGGTTTTTCTCGAAGACTTGACTTGACTTTTAAACATACCTAGAATTTTGCGTTTCTTTAGTAAGTTACTGTGCAAGTTTTTAAGTTAGGCCTCTCACATAAGCGCCACTTCAATAAATTGTGTGGTTCATGCAACTAAATAAAAAAATCTGATGTGATACACTCACACAACTTTATCTTACTCTAGTATCGAAATTGTAATTGACAAATTTTATAGTTAGTGTACCGAATTTAATGAAATTCATCGAAAACTGAAAAAATTGTTCAGTAAAAGCGCACTCCTGGTTTACTAATTTTCTTGAAACTCGGAATTTTAGCCATCTATTAATTTCTAATTAATTTTGTTTGGATTGGAGAACTGTATAATCACTTAATGATAGCACTTAAGAGAAAATACATAACCCCACCACTCCCCCAAAATCCCCTTAAATGACTTTATCAGGAAAAATGTTTCAAACAAAATTTGTAGTTTATATTCCTAATTTAATGAAAGTCGATGGAGCCGTTTTCGAGAAAATTCCAGAAAATTGAAAAATTCAATTTCAGTAAAAACGCACTTCCGATCATTCGGTTTTTTTTATAAACTCGGAATTTCAACAACACATTTTTTTCTAATTACTATTATTTAGATGATAGAATTGTATATTAAACTAAAATATCAATTTAGAGGAAAACCTAACCCCACACCTCCCCCAAAAGTGCCCTTAAATGAATTTTCCCAGTGAAACGTTTCCAATAAAAGTTGTAGATTTTTGTATATGTAGTTGATATGCAAGTTTGAAGAAAATCGTCGAGGCTATTTTGGTGAAAATTGCAAGAAAGTAATAAAAACTATTAAGTAAAGTGGTATGAAGAATTTTGACAGATGACCTACTGTCGGATCCCATGGTGCTACCTAAATGTAATATCAAGTTTGAACTTTCTACGATTATTCGTTTCTGAGCTATGCTGTTCACATACATACACACACACACACACACACACACCATTTTCTAAAAACCCCTTTTTTCGGACTCAGGGGACCTCAAAACGGATATTTCCGATTGAAACTTGATATCGAAAATTTGGCACGATTACAATACTTCCTCTTTTTTAGGAGTAAGATAAAGTTACTGCCGCTGTAGGAGGAAGCACTTCTGGATTATATGGATACGTACATACCTAATCACCTACGATTACCACCACAAATGTTTGGGCATCTCCAATGTTACTACTAAATATTTTAAAAATTTACATATAGTGTAAATTTTATATATTTATAAAAGTAACCAAATAGTGACAAAATAGAAAGGTTCATTTTTATTTAAAAGAAGATTTTATTAAGTAAATAGTAATAAATTAAACGGAAACTTTATTATAAATTGGTCATAATCAGTAACTAGGAACAATTGGATTGAGTTAGAAACAAAGTGATTTATTTATCTAATTTACATGGGATCTGTATTCACATATGGGGCTCCAGTTTGAAGTAACACTTGCTAAATTAACCTAAATAAATTACAAATAGTTCAAGATAAATACCTCAGGGTTATTGATAGCTTGCCGCTTTAGGCTTTGCTTAGAAATTTAGCAGCCTTTGACCATCTGAAGAGTCTATAACCTTATCCCGAAGATATTTTTATCCTTTTTTTTTTTTTTTAGAATTCTGTATAATATAGTAATTCGCTTAAGTCAAGAAATTGGCAATTATATGCTATAGAATTTAACACATAATTTATTTCTTACTGCAAGTGTTCAACAACTTCTTGATTCTTGCATTTGTAGTATGTTTTGCGTAACTCATTTCTTATCGCTACCCCCATTACATTCCCAGTTACAAATCACGGATCATGTAAAGAAATATAAACTTATCAAACAATTTTTTCCATACATAATAGTACTAGCGTTTCAATCCTGGCTGGAGGTCCACCTTATCCACAAAATGTAGTAGTTTCCAAGAATAGAGGACGATGACAAAAGAATAGACAAGATCAAACGATGTTGCTATACCTGACCGGCATTGTATTCAATCTCTTCATTCCTACCATAACTTGATCTCTCTTGGCTAATAAATATATTCATTCTAATAAATACTTCACTTAATCTGGAATTTTTCCTCATAAGCTTGTTTTTTTTTTGTTTTTTTTATTGACCAGTTTCGGATACCCATCCATCCGTTCATCTACTATGGTTCACTTAGTCCGTGTAGAGACATGACTTCATCATTAATTTTCTATCACATACCACACTGATTGATTGACTGTAGAAAAAGATTTTTCTTTTATATTTTATTTTTATTTTTTTAAAGATAATATCTTGATTTATTTGTTGAGTTTCTTTAGAAAGCTGCAATTTACTTATTTGTATATCATGTTGGCCAGCGCTTTTTAACCAGAATTTCTACGGTGGGTCACATCAGTGGTAACTAACAAAAAATCAAAAATATAATGCAGCTCTTCAAGCATTTTCTTCAACAATACATTCTATGATTGTTTCGTGAACGCTCCCAGCTTCAGTCAGTTTATTAATTAAGACTTTCAATTATCTTTCAATTAAATAGAATCTGATTTAAAAAAAACAAAAATACTTGCTTTGGCTCATCAGTAACAAGGATCATATTAATAAAAAAAACTGCTTTTAATTTTTTAAATATGATTACATGCATTTCTATGATTTGTATTCATTTTGAACATTATAAGTGAAGTATTCTGTATTCAAACCATCATCATCAACAAATAACATTTGAATATGACAGGAATAAGCTCCGCACAGATGGGCGGACGGAATCATAAACAAAAGAGAGAAAGTTCACGTGAATTGCCAAGAAAAGGAAGTCAAATCATAGGAAAAAACAAGGTCAATAGAGAATTACGATTGGAAAAAGGCTGATAAATCCTGATATATACTAAGAATCGTTGATGTAAGTTGTTAATAATAAATTAGACTCTGACTACTGGTCTAGGGAATATTATCGTACAGAAGTCTGACTTACTTATTTAGCATCAGAGACAATTTCATTGACAGCCTGCTTCTTTTTATGGTCATCGACCGGTTTCGTTCACTGCTTGTATTGATACAATGTAAGAGTGTATCAACTGAATTTGCTCTGTGCATGTATATGTTATTACACTGGTTGACAAAAACATCCTGATGATGATGGGCGAACTCCCGAAACCGATCGATGACCAGAAAAAGAACAGGCTATCACGGAAAATGTCTGATGTGTTCCACATCTGCGGAACCAACCACAACTACTTATTTTTGTCTCTTTGTATCTAATTTTGAAAAATTCATCTTCATAATTACTAACTTTATTTTTTTTTTTAAGGCATGTAAACAATGGCTATCTTTCTCACTGTTCGGAGGCTAGGTAGGATTGAAAGGTAGCACTGAACTAGAACCTGGTACTTCCCTGTAGAAGCCAGCATGCTTCTTTATGCTATCACAGAAAATATCTCTATTGCTTTACAAGTACTGCCGTAAACAACTACAACAAAGGTAATTATAATTATAAAGAGATGTTAATTAGTTTCTTTTCTTGTCCAGAATTTTTTCAGAAATAAATATTATATGCCGCAGTTTATTATTTTATCATTTATTATTATTTATCATTTTTATTGAAATAATCTTAGGGAATATTCTAATTTTGACTTGTTTTAGAGATTTATTTGAAGGGAACTTTCTGATAATGAATTTATATCTGAACTAGTTTATTTCAGTGAAACGAATGGTTACCATTTCGAGATAAACAATAAAGGACTATTGTTTTCTTTATATAAAAACTTTGTAGAAAATCAGATAATTGCACTTTAACACAGATGACGCTCTAAAGTTGTTTTTTTTTTTTAAATTTATTGATTCAACAAGTTCTATTATCTTTACTTTATATTGTTATTATCTAATCATTTATCTCAATTCTAATTTAAATAAACTTTTTTATTTTTGTATAACAGAAAATAAAATTATAAACATAAAATATAATTATTCACTAGGCGACATTGTATGAGATTGTTAATTTATATGTAAAGTACATTTTATAGGCAGCAAGAGTTCACTAGAGATATCGATGTGATAGTAAAGGAACTTCCAATGGTAGCAAAGTCCTTAACGACACGAGTGTCCCATCCAAAGTGGCAACTTAAGGACCTATTTGCATGCTTACGACCTTCCTATTCTGCACTTTTCTTTCCAACTTGCTTTATATGTAATATCTAGCGGCACTCTCCTTTTAATAATAAGGAAATTTACTTACATTTCATTCAATATTCACGAGTTCATTAAAAAAAACAAAAAAAACTTTAATATTCCAAATTAAAACATATGTATTATTGTTGGAATATTTAATGGAGATATGACCATGTTATCAATTATTACATTTCCGTTGTTGATTTAAGCATTGATAATTTCAGTCACACCTAATATACAAAACAAATAAAGTATGAGGGTCATTCAATAAATAACGAGACAAATCGGTGTAGCCTAGAAATGGTTTGTTTAATCAATATAATTGTCTCAGTGCGTCAAGTTGGCATCCTTGTACTTAGTTTCTAATCAGCTGTTCCAGAGTATTTGGTAAGCATAACCTCCAATGTATTCAGTTAACAATGGTGAATCCGCTCGAGCATTGCATCTCAGAAGAACAACGCTCAGTGATTATAGATTTTTAGTTGCAGAGGGTATCAAAGGTAGTAAAATCCACGAAAGAATGTTGAAAGTATAGGGATAATTGTTTGAACCGTTCGAACATTTACAAATGGGTAGAACAGTTTAAAAGTGGCCATATAAGTGCCTGTGACGAACAATGTGGGTGACCAGTTGAAGTTGCAACTTCCTCCCTCGAATCTCGTATTAACACGTTAATTCAGGTGAACAGGCGTATTATTGTTGAACTGATAGCTGAAGAAGAGCACACGAGTGTTGGAACTGTCCATATCATTATTCAGAATAAGCTGCAATACAAGAAAACTTGTGCGAGATGTTCCAAGACAACTTACGGACACCCAAAAAGAAAGTGGGGTAAGAGATCCTTCCACATCACTCCTATAGCCCCGACCTCGCCCCATAGGATTTCCATTTGTTTGGACCCCTTAAAGAGGCCCAACATGGGAAATGTTTCCAATCCAATGAAGAAGTTAAAAATCAGGTGCAAAAGTGGCTTCGAAATCAATCCAAAGAATTTAATGCCAGAGGCGTACACAAATTAAAAGAACGATGGGACAAGTGTGTAAATGTTGCTGGGGGACTAAGTTGAAATATAGCCAAAGTTTTGTATGGATTAAATAAATGGTTTTTCAGCAACAGCGATTTGTCTCATTACTTAATGAACGACCCTCGTATGTTTGCTAAATTTTATTGAATTAATTCACGAGTTTACTATGATCCAGTTTTAGACAGAAAGACGTCATATCGACTTCATTTATATAGATATATATGCTATATAAGTAAGATATTTTTCCTTGTACAAAAAAGTCTGTCCCAAAAAATTCACGTACAAAGAAGCCATAAGAAAATAGCAGGTAACACCTTCAAAATAAATATTGAAGCAGCTGGTGCCTCAGAAAAAATGATAGTAGAAATAAGATGGAAGATTAAATGGTAAAGCGTGATAAAGTTATATCGTGTAATAAATGTATGGGGGATCTCTAAATTATGGATCCAAGTGCCAAAACAACTTTGCTGCATTAAATAATATTAATACAGTGAACTCCTTGAAAATTTAAATATAAAATTAATTGTGAAACACGCACACGATTTCTCCGAAAAAGACAATTTACAACTTTCAACTTTAATTAGAAACATTTCAATCACTATCTAGTTTAAATACGTAGACTGGAATAAAATATGAAAATGACAATTTAGATGAAGCTCCACGTCACAGCACGTTAAGATCCATTCTATATTCTGTATAGTGAGTAAAGTATTAGAAATAAAAGTAGATAGAACTTTGTTTGTACAATAATATTTCAAAATTTTTCTAAATCTATCTCAAAAACAAGAAATCACATGACGCTCAGATTTGGTATTCTGTTTAATTACCACCATATAGCTCCGAAACCCGCCAATTGGATAAACTTTCCATTAGATAAAACTTTACCAATTTTTACTTTCTCTTACTCCTAGTAAGAGGAAGTATTGTAATCGTACCAAATTTTCGATATCGAGTTTCACCGGTAATATCCGTTTTGAGGTCCCCTGAGTGCCAAAAAAGTGTTTTTTAGAAAATTGTCTGTCTATGTATGTCTGTGAATAGCATAGCTCAAAAAGGAAAAATCGTCTCTATATTCTATTACAAGAGAAAGTCGCGAGTAGATTTCTTAATAAAATGTTTCCAAAAAATAGGAAAACTTTCTACTAATTAACTTTGAAAATCAGTTTAATGTAACTTTAAGTGTTGATAATGTGAAAGAAAAACCACGTACATACTACAATATAGAAGATAACACCTGTGAATAACACTTTTAAGTATCAGATGGCAAGACTGACAGTGCCAGGATCTTACAAATCTTCTGGGCAAGAAGACAGATAATTTTCTTTCTTCCAAAGGTGATGAATTTTTTATATTAAGTGTCCAAACTTTAGTGACTTTTAGCACCATTCGAAGCAATAAATTATTCCAACACTTTTAGAGATATCTTCAAAAATAAAGAAAGAAAAAAACAATAAAAATCAAAGTAGGAAATAAATAAATTAAAATTTGGAAACTTTTTTGTTAGGATTTAGCGGTATGTTGATCTTTACGAGAGTAATGCATAATAAATAAAGTCTTGAGAGTTTTAAAAACGTTAATACTTTATGCCGTTAAAGGAAGTACATGTGTTCAGATATGCCTAGGCATTATAGGACAAATACCGAAGTGAAATAAAATTATTAATGTTAATATTCGAATTTTTGGATTATATGTGGAATTTCTTCTCATAACATTTCATAATTTATTATTTATTTATTTCTTTTAATTCAATGTTTAAAACAGACAAACAAATCTGTTATGTTGTACGACATGATCTATTAATTCATATTTACTGTGTGGGTAAAGACTGACCCATATAGCTAACAATATTACTATGGATTAAATTGCCATTTCTTAATTGCCATACAAGAAAATTGAAGAATAAAACAAAGTATTTTCCAAATTTATAAAATCATGATTTTTTTTCTTTCAGTTAAGCATTTTTCGAATTAAGGCTATGAATAAAATACCTCAGCCAATTCACAGACGCTTACACCAGATTTATCTCTTGCACTTATTATTTGTTCTAGATAGCCCTCATTAGAGCGTGCTTTCATCTGACTAGTAATTCCTGGGAATATTTTCTAACAACAATCTTCATTTCACAGGAAGTATTAAGTTGGTATATTTAGATAAATTATAGAGATAATTTTAAATATATATATATACACTTTTGCTCAAGTTTATAGGAAGTATGTAGCAGGTTTTCTCCTAAATGGGTACTTCTGTAAAGATAAAACAAACACGATTTCTTAATAAATTTTATCCGGATTTTAAAACTACATTAGATGTTAATTAGAACTTCAGTCGGATGCGCCCCAGGCAACCAATTAAAAAAAAAAAAAAAAAAAATGGTGTGAAACACTCACAGAATCTTATAGTTCTAAACAACAAATCTTCCTGTAACTTTGAATTTTGTTATAAAATATATAGTTAGCTTTGTATAATAAGCCGATCATACTTTTACGCAATGGTTAGCAATTTATGGTGTGGGATGACGTCGCAGTTTCCTCAAATCCCACTTTTCTTCGAAAAGAAGTTTCAAATAAAGATTATGCCTTCAAATGAGTTGTTATATACCAAGTTTAAAGAAACCTACTGGTGTTTTTATAGAGCTGTACTATTTTGTTTCAGCATAAATCTAAAAAAATGGTTCAGGAAATTCGTCCTGGCTATGACCTGATCACAGCCAACATCCTTCTCCCACTCCCTAAAAAAGCCATAGTCTTTATTACCACTCTTTATAACTCTACCATAAGAACTACACACTTTCCCACACCCTGGAAATTTTCCTCTATTTGTATGGTAGCAAAACCTAAAAAAACTTTCCCGCGAGCCTAACTCCTACCGACTCATTAGCTTTCTGCCAAACCTCAGGAATGTACTAGAGAAGCTACCTAGGGAAGGAGGGAAGCTCCTAATCCGCCTTTAAAACCTTCCATCATCAACCACCATCATTCCTGATCATCAGTTCGGATTCCGAATTACCACTCCACTATTCACCAGGCTCACCACGTTGTGGACACCATAGCTGCCTCCCTTGAGCTGAAGCAATACTGCCCGGGAGATTTCTGGAACATATCCCAAGCCTTTGATAAAGATTGGCATCAAGGCCTTATGCTGAAACTCAAGACAGTCTTACCAAGTACCTTGTACCTTATCCTGAAATGCTACTTATCGGATCGCTTCTTCCAAGTCATCCAAGATTCTACTTCCTCTCTATTTATTCTTCTTCCTAACCATTTATTGTCGATGATACGGCAATCCTCATCCAAAATGTGGACCCTATAATTGCCTCCCGGTCCCTTCAATCCCATCTTCAAATCCTCGAGCTCTGGTTCCCGAATGGAGGATAAACGTCAATGAGGACAAATCCAGTTACATATCATTAACTCTGAATCGCAAAATAATCCTTCGAACATACCTAAACTATATTCCTATTCCTTCGGCAGACAAAGTGCGATATCTCGGCCCCGTACCTTGATAAACGCCTTACCTGGACACACACACACTCGATACATATACTTGACTTAAGCGACAACAACTTAACTTCCAATACCGTATGACCAAAAGACTACTTGATAGACTATCAAAACTAGCTCATTCGAACAAATAGAACACTCTACACAGGGCTGCTCGCTCCTATCTAGACATACGGACTCGAATTGTACGGATCAGCAAAACGATCCAATCTTCACCGTACCTAATCCCTCGAATCAATAATCCTCCACACAATAGTCGATGCTCCTTTTTACGTCAGCACACTATCCATAGTAATCTAAAACTCCCATTTGTCCTAGATCTCGCCAAGTCCCGATATATTAAATTTTATCCGAAACTTTCCCATCACTACAACCCACTGATCCGCAACTTGTCACAGATAACACTTCCTGCGAATCTTTCCCGAAGACTGAAGCGCCAATGACCTCGCGATCATCTGATCGCTTGATAAAAAAGGGCATCATTTGAATTCACTTCATATATTTCCGGTAAAAACTCAACTTTGAAAATTGATACGTACATAGGCAATCCTTCCGATTAAAGCAGCTTGGGTAGTAAAAACGAAAATGTAAGCTTGCACCAACGTCTGCTAGTCAATTCAAACAGATCTACTGGATCAGATCTTCTAATATTCATCTATATCTATAGATATTTGAATTTCCAAACAAAAAAAAATTATTTTTTTTAATTTAAAGCGCGTCACCATTTATTGGTCATTGGCGTCCGGAACCTTCTCAGTGCACTGCCGGCCTCCGGACAGAGTTTTTTGTTATAGATAGCACTGTCTTCACCGGACGTTGAGCTTCAGAGGATCCTAGGAAGAAAAAATCTAAGGTAGCACTTTTAGACTTGAACCCGGCACCTCCGCATGGGTGTCCAGCGCACCGCAACTGCCTTGCAAAGTTCTTCTTTTAATCTGGATATAATTTATTATAATATGGCAAATAATAAATAATCTTCCGTGTGACATTGAGAGAGTTTGTAATTCAAATTTCAATGCTCTATTTAGATGTTTTAGCAGTTTGGGTTCCGGTGAGGACTACCTCGAACTGTATGCTCCCATTCAGAAAGTCCAAGTCACACTACAAATGTGTCATAGCGGGACTGACAACATCAGGTTTTATATAAAAGTTCCTTCATATTCTATTGAGGCTAAATCATTATGTACGATCTGCAATACGCGGAGCTAGAGAAGCTGGAACACATCCCTTAAACTGGTCTTATTTGCTCACCACTAAGGAAACATTATCTTTGGAAACATAATATATAAACAGTGGAGATAACAATGACCCCTTAATTAAAATTATGCAAGTATATAGTCATCGAAAATTGAATGATATATTTTATTATAAGTATTGCTAGCGCCATGAAGCTAAGATCTTTTACGCTTAATGAATATATCACTATTGTAAAAAAAAAAAAAATTCTTAATTATAATTACAAGATTTATAACTTATTAATTATTCATGTTTTACTAATTTTTTTTAATTTATTTTATTAATTTAACTTTTAAGTTCCTTTTTATTTTCATTGGATACTAGTGTATAGTATTTATATATCTATGTAAATATGTATGTATTATGTTACTTTTTTATGCATTGTATTTGTACCCTACTCCTTGCTTAAAGGAATATACCTTAAGAGCAATAAATAAAGAAATAAATATTGCAAATATAAACTTATTAAAACTAATGTTAATTTAATTTTATGAGAAAATCTGCGGATTGTATTTATATTGTGCCTTCAAAATAAATTATTATTGCGTTGCTACAAACGAAAATTGGTGATTAATAGTTCGTAGTGATAAATAAACAAAAACTAGCATAAAATGAAAAATAAAATAAAAGTTCAGGTGTGTACAAAAGAAAATTATTTATCTTGTAAATTGTAACATGTAAAGAATACAACCCTAATTAGTTTGTAATTAATGGTTTTCAGATAACACAGTTAAAACCCGTTATCTCTTCTACTTTGCCAAATAGTTCAATATTGGCATATATCTTGTGTACACAATGTCAATACATTGGCGGCTATACATTCATATGAATAAACTTCTAGTGATCTAAGACTAGAAGGATGGGTGATACAACAAAATTATCCACAAGGCGATAATAATTAGTTCAGATAACAGAAATGGGAAGAAAAGAGTGTCACTATTCAATTCTGATATATCTTATTCAATATAGTGGGGGGGGGGAGAGTTTTTAATATATTTATTAGCATTCTATTTAGTTTAGAGGCAAAATTAAAAAAATTACGAGCTGCTTTTCAAAATGTACAGCTAGTTTTTCATTCACAATAAATCTTTTCTCACAAGAATTATGCCTTTTTACTTTCACTTATATCAAGTTTTCACCAAAAATATGCTTTTTAACGTCCCTAAATCCCAAAAAATGGTTATTAGAAACTGTCTGTCTGTCAGTGTGTGTGTGGAGGTCTGTGTGTTTGGCTACAGCTAGACGGACGGATTTTAACAAAGACTTTCTTATGGAAATTAATGGAACGTTTTATGACGTGAAGCCCTGGCTAGACTGTCCGATAAATAACGCAATTAAAGCGTTAAATGAAGTAGGTTTCCCAGTGGACCGGCTACATGATCGATTTTTAACGTAGTAAAGTAGTTCCATCAGTAGAGAACGTGTCATTCCAAAAACATTTTGCAGAAATACATTGTTCAAAAAGTATGGCAAAGTTAAGCATTGTATCGGGAGTAGTTATTTCATTAATGGTTGTAAGACGAAGACGTCGTAAACAGAAACAACAGAGAAATTGGTGGGTGCATCCAATAATTCGTGATCGAGCTTATAAAGGAAAGTTCAAAAAATCTGCATGATGAACTTCAAAATTACCCAGGTTTATATTTCAATACTATCTTATATCGGATAAATTTAATCATTTACAATTCTATCATTTAATCCCCTTCTACTCTACTTCATCAACCATCTTTACTGTAAAGTCCAGGCAGTCAGTGTAACTCATTATTATATTACGGTGTAAACCAGTGATAACCAAGTTTTGTTAATTTCATCAAACCAGACCAATTCTCTCCAACCAACCCCATTATATTGGAACAATCATCAGCGGGGCTTGACGGTAACCGATTATTCTCGCCTTCTTCAGCACGGCTTGATGTGTTAACACTCAACGAAAAGAACCTATCCTCTTTGAATGGGAACACTAACAGAGAATATTGTTGAAAGTGGTCATAATATAAAAATATCATTGAACAAGAGGATGAGCAAACTAATGATTGGACTATAGTTGAGGAAGTGGCCAGATAGATAGTCGGTCATAGTCATGAAGAAGAAGAGAATGTTGGCAATGGACATGTGCAAGAAGATCCAATCCAATTTAACAAAACTCTAAAGAATATACGTACTGAATACGTAGAAACTAAGACTGTAGTCGAAACTGTTACAACGAGAATCACAACTTTGGCAAATGACGAATCCGAGAGAGTGGTCTTGGCATTTTGTTCCTCTTTCTCTGCTCTCTTGTTTTTTTTTTTCAGTTTTTGCTATTTTTTTCCATAAAGACATCGGCGAGTTTCATTAAAATTTTTATGTTAACCATATATACAGAGACATACAGAGCCTATCACTTTTGCTTGGAAGAATTTTCCGAATAAATAAATCTAAAGAGGTTTTTGGATGAGAAATATGGTTACGCTTTCCTCTAAAGTATCATTTCAATGTTTTTAGTGTTCGTTACGACCGCTGTATTCAATGTTCTAAATTGGATGTTGAGGTTCGGTCATACAAAAGAACTCTTTTTAAATTTCTACCGACGTTCCAATCCTCTAAGAAAACTCTTTTCTAAACTAAAAGACCCTACACCCACAACTTTATTATCAGATATAATTTATAAAATAAATTGTTTATAATGCTCAGCTACATACATAGGACAAACATCTCAATATTTAAAAAATAGACTGTACCAACATAAATACGACTGTAAAACTAAAATAAAGCGACTGACATGACTACAGCACTAACGAAACATTGCATACAATACAAACATGAATTTGACATGGAAAACGCTAAAATTCTTTCCATCAACAATAATAATAAAAAAAGAAATATATTGGAAATGATTCATATTAAAAAAGATAAATTATCTATCAATTTTAGGTCAGACACCAAAAACATCAGTTATAACAATCTCCTGGAATTTCCAAAACAACATACAGATTAAGACACGGTTTTCCAATCAGCTCTCCTAGCCCTTTATAAACCTTGACCCATCCAATGTCCGTAACACTTGGTGATGGTATGTCACAGGTTAAACTAGATTAATTACTACTGGAATTCTAACTGAAAATTTTTGTAAGTACATTTCCTAAGTTATTTCCATACTTTACTCTTATATATGCCACATATTGTCAAAGTTTTAATAGTTGTGATTTAGTTTAATATTGATCTGTTCTACAACAATAGTTTAAAATAAATTTAAATATGCTATATATATCATACTTTTTATTTAGTTTATTTATATAGTTTATTTAAAAAAAATGTTTATTTTGAAAATATTTATTTGAAGTTCATATTTTATGTTGTTTCTATTTTTTATTGATTTGTATTAAAAACCTTTGTACAGACCCTGAAGAATGCAATAAATTTGCCGAAACGTCGGTAGAAATTTTAAAAAAATGTTCTTTTGTATGACCGAACCTCCAACATGCAATTTATATAATTTCAATTTATTATACGTCTCTATCATATGTGTAATATTAATTATAATTAAATGTTCCACCGAAAATTACGAATTTTAAGATAAATCAGTTGATCGAAATTATAACGTTTCGCAACAGTTTTTTTTTTTTTTTTAGATTTCCGCAATTCTCTTGATAATTACAACGGATTTTATTAAACCTGGGATTATACTAATAATACGAACAAAGATTAACCACTTTTCTTTGCAACTCTTTCCTGAAATAACTGATTTGAGAGAGGTTCTATAGGGCTAGAAGGTCATTTGACCTCAACAAATGTTGAAGTCTAATAAACATTTAATAATAATTGTAATCTTGATGAAACTTTGTCACTTATAATCATGTAAATTGCCAATAATAGAAAGTCGTGTGAATGTGGGGAAACAAATTTTACTTTTATCAATGAAATTGAATCTTGTTACTATTAAAACATTTTTTTTTTTTTTTTTTATTCCTTTTGGTTCCAATTATTCTCTTTTCCATACACTTTGGAACAAAAAGAGGTGATAAAAAAAGAAGAGGAAATAAGAGAGAAAAAGATAGAAATAGATTGGAACAAAAAGATTTGCTTTGTCTAAAAAAAAAAAAAGGTTTAATTGAAAAAAAAAAAATGTTTTATTTGATTGTTTAATTTGGTTAAGAAAGTTTCAATTTAATTAAAAGGTTATTTAATTTGGGTAAAAAAATTACTGCCTAAATTAAACATTCTTACAATTCTAAATATTACGTTAGAAACATAACTTCCAATAAGGATAAATTAATTTAAGTTTTTTTTCAAGTTTAATATTAAATACATAGGCATTGTCGGGCGTCCATCTGCGATCTATTTTTATTTAGAAGAACCAATATATTTACGTGTTATGTTTTCTTGGCGAGCTGGACAGCGGTATGTATTTTGAACTTCATGCATTTATCTGCTTTATTTCGGAAGAAAGGGTTCATTCTAATTTGAAAATGGATATGTATTCGTTCTGTGGTAGATGTGAGAAGGAGAGCATTGAAGATAATTTAGAAAAGTGAAGAAATAAACTTATTAGATATACTGTACAAAAATATAATTAATAGAAACACAAATTACAAAGACTTTACACTGGTTGTATGATAGTAGAGAATAAGTTAGCGTAAGAATAATTAAGCAAGAGACAGACTCGGCTGAGAAATTAGAAAGTATGTAGAATATGTACGTAGAATACGTATGACTGGTGTAGAAAAACGAGTTTTCCCTGTAGGGCTAGCTTGCCACTATTTATGTATATCGAATTTTTCCTCCCTAGTTTGGCGCCTAGATAGTGTAGTGGGATCAGATGTCTTGGAGAGGGTTATGATGCGCTGAATAGTTGGGAGTTAGTTAGAGATTTTTAGAGAGTTGTTACTCGAAATGTGAACTACTAATTTACGAAAATAGATATATATTTTAACAATAATTTAACATTTGAAAGGATATAACTACAATTAATTTAAAATGATTTAAAAAGTAACTAGAATGCACAACTATAATGATTGATAAATAAATATATGTTTAAATACTCAGGTACTGGTTACACTAAAACATCTCTTGCCGTATGTTGACCCTAGGTCTTGAATAGGTCGATGAACAGGTGTGGCAACAGGTGATGGCAGTTATCAAAAGACTGTAGCCAGGTGGTCTTTTGAGTGTCTGTTTATTGGCGGTTATCAAAAGACTGTAGCCAGGTGGTCTTTTGAGTGTTTGTTTATTGGCGGTTATCAAAAGACTGTAGCCAGGTGGTCTTTTGAGTGATTTGTTGACCCTTGTATATTGGCCAGGCGGCTTCTGTATAATAGCCCTTTTGAAAGCAGTGTGTCTTTGGCGGTTCCTGTCCTTGGCGGTCCCTTTGAGCGTGCACTGACCGCCGTTCTTGACCTGAATAATAGCGACTGGCTGGCACTACTAGTTATAATTTTTATAATTAAAAATTATATATTTTTCTTCTTGTTATCACTCCTTCTTGTTATCACATTACAATAGGGAGTAATTAAAGTTTGTCTCCTAGTTTTTTTCGCATGTTAATTAACTTGGGGATTGAGATCCTGTTACAGCTCGGATACTTCAACTATATCTGAGATCTATCTTTAAATTCATTTGTCTCATTTTTTGTTGGTCTTAAAGCTAGTCTTATGTTGTCAATGAAAACAGAAATTGCCGCCTGGGTACATGCTATCCAATATTTTAATTTCAATACTTCATTATTATAATAATTATTATCTACTTTATTGCTTACGTAATACAAAAATACTCCACCCTGAATGATTATAAAATGCATTTACTTGTGTATTACGAATTTTTTTATTCATGAATTTATAGAAGTTATTCCTCTAAATATCGAACACATGTTGATGAATTCGTAAAAAATTTATGCGAACAAGATATTTTATATTTATTACAAAAGTATTATATTTTTAATTATTATTATTATCAAAACGGGTGCCCAAAGGCACGGGACCTAAGCCTATGTGGCTCTTATCCCCCCGATACCCCCCGTAAACCCTTATTAATCTCCGCTGGTAATTTGCGGGTAATCTGCCATATCCCTCCTAGAACTCCCAACTAGCCCAGGCAATCCTGCGGAAGTGGTGTCTCCATGTATACGAAACCTAGTTCCAGCGAAACGGGGACACTGACATAAGGTAGTGATACACCGTTTCGCTAACTCCGTCATCACAGTTCTGACAAATGGGACTCCGCGTCCTCCCTATGTTAAACAAGTGACTGGACACCCAAGTATGTCCAGTCACTATCCATACCAAGGTTCTCAAACCCGTCCTACTAAGAGACAGGAGATACTCCGAAATTCCCTGCTTGCTTGCCTTTATAAATCTTTTAGCTTGGAGGCACCCCTGCGTGTCCCCCCAGCGTTTCTCCAAAGCTCTCGTCTCCCAAAGTCTAATCTGTTTGTCGCGAAACGTCTTTGTAACGGCCAGAGCTGGTTCAGGACCACAAAATGGTAATGATGATTCCTCCCTGGCCAGCCGATCCGCCCTCTCATTGCCCTCTATTCCCGCATGTCCGGGTATCCAATAGAGATGCACCTTACCCCTCCGAGCCAAAGCGTTGAGCTTCCTCCGACATTCTCCCACTAATTTCGAACTCCACCAAGGCTTACTCAAAGCCCTTAGTGCGGCTTGACTATCGGAGAAGATCCGCACTTCCTTAAACTCTCCTAGCCACTCCCCCACAAGGTGGCAGCATTCAATGATGCCCACCACCTCAGACTGGAAAACAGTGGCCAAACCACCCAAGGCCACCGAACTCCCTCTATCCAACTCCTGAAACCATGCTCCCACCCCCGACAGGCCAGTGCCCTCCTGCCTAGAGCCATCTGAATAGCAGCGAATAATACCGCTGCCCTACTCCGTTGGCCTCGTGAGGTTATCATCCCCTATACTACCAATCGTAATCTCATAATCTCTCTCAAATCCCTATTTCTTGCTCGTCTCATCAAGTTTGGATAACAAAAATCGGTTCACTCGCCAAATTTCGTCCTCGATCCTAGTATGATCACCCCGGAAGGTTCTCACCCATTCTCCCTTGCACCTCATTCTATATTTTTAATTTAATATAAAAATATTCTATTATAATTAAATATACACTAATGATATTTATCAGCCGTCAAAAGTATATATTTGTCTAAATTAGTGAATTACAGAAAATAAAAATGATATAAAAATGCTAAGTTTTGATATATATATAATACACATTTTCATAGTATTACGAAAATGTACAACAGTATTTAGACAGAAATTTAAGCACGTATATGCGTGTTAAAGTAAATTAAAGAAAATACTTAAAATGAAGCAAATAAATAGAACAGTTAAAAAAAACGGAGATAAAATATGAACGTACTTTTTTTTTTTTTTTTTTTTTTTTTGTAGTTTCTCTTACTTCTAGTAGGAGGAAGTATTGCAATCGTGTCAAATTTTCGAATCTAAGTTTCACCGAAAATATATGTTCTGAGGTCCCTTGAGTATCAAACAATTGTTTTCAGCGAATAGTTATATACTTGTTTTTTTGTTTTTTCTGACTTTGGTACCCCTAACGTTAGGGAGTTTATTTTTCCAAATGCTACAGTGTAATTGAAAAAGTAAATTTAATTAAGAAATTAAAACAAACAAATTCAAACGGTATCTGATATATGAAGTTGTAATATGCGTAGAAATACGTTTTGAGTTTTTCAACACCCTAATTTCCCCTCAGAACCCCCAAACGCCTTCTACCCGGCGAACGTTTGTTCGCTCGTTCATGTGAGAAAAGTTCGCTTTTTACCAAATAGGTGCCTCCCAAAAAACGTATTCCACTTAAAACAAATGTATATATACATTTATGTTCATATAATGTTATAACAAACACAAGTGATAATGGTAAATTATGAAGCAGATATTTACTAATTAATAGAAAACAAAAGTTAATATTGATAAATTATGAAAACATATTTAATAAAATTCCAGAACTTTTAAATGTTTAATAAATTCCATGAAATATTGGACTAACCAGTGTTTTCTTCTCCAGTTTCCAATACCCGCCATTAGTCAAGATTCTTCCTTACAAGCATATTTCTGGCTGGTTCATATTTCTTACAGTCATAAATAATTTGATCTACGTCTCTTGCACTGAGGAACCATCACATGGGCAAATATTTGTATCCAGAATTTTAAAGACATGCAGATATTCGCTTGTACGTCCTTGTTTCAGTCAGTATTTATACAAGGGGTAGGACGGTACCACCACTGGTGATTCCATCCTATCCTTTACGGTCGGGAAGAATTCTCTGGTGATCGCCCTTTTTTTTAGAGGATGTCTATATTTCCTGAAAGTATCTTTTTTAACCAATCTAGTGATATATCTCAGTGGAATTTTGGAAAATCCAAATGTTATCTTGTGTAGCCAGCTTTGCTATTTGATCTGTTGCTTAATTTCCTTTATTTCCACAATAGGGGTACACCCATGTGATATTTATTTCAATGCCAAAGTTATCTCGAAGAGCCATCAACCTTATTCGGAACTTCCTTGACATGTAATTCTTGACGGTCTAAATCTGACATTTATTGCAAGAAATTTCTGTCTGGCAGTAAGTGTCGCTCATGTAAACGGTACGAAATTTGTGTGTGATATATGTAGTTCAAATGTCAGTAACATGTGTCCTACACATCTATATACGTAGGTGTAAACACTATTACACACAAGTTCAAACTCGCCTGACAAAAATTGCTTTGGTTGACCGACCGTCTACTTTTTATTGTAGCTACATAACTGTCGGTGCATTTAGTTTAACATGGGTGAGAAACCAGAGTGGGTGGAAAGAGAAGTCGAAGAATTAATCGACATATATCATAACAAAACTGAATTATGGGATATTAAACGTAAAGTTTACGCGATAGAGTGAAGAAAAGAGACGATTTAGCAGAAATTGCATCCAAATTTAATATAATTAGCCATTTTATCAATCAACTGAAAACTTACTTACCCGATGCTAACAACCGTAAAGCTACAGCAAGTCTTTCGCGCACACTAATAGCTCTTCTGAATTTCGTATCTTGCTTGCATACAATAGTATGCAAGCAAGATAATAATTGAGAATTTTACAAGCTAACTTTTCGAAATGAGATGGTTTCATTCTTACATACAAAATTTGTGAATTGTGTTGGACACTACAATGTAAGTTCAGACATTAACTGATTGTATGCACCTTGTTTTTCACGTCTCAGAATCCATCTCGAATCCATACAGAACGCTTTTTCTTCTTTTTTACTAATAACCCCAGATTAATTACGCCAGCTTTTTTTTTTTTTTTTTTTGATGCCTTCATCGTCAAATGACCGTCTGACAGTAAATGACAGTAATCTGATTTTTTGCAATGAAAGAAATTTATAGGCCACAAGTAGCATGTGTAAACTGTTAAGACATTTGTCATACATATATCCATGCTACAAATATCACGTAATTTCTGTCACAATGTAAACATTGAACACAACTTACTGTCCAACACTTGACTTAAGTGTCTGGATAGAAGTGTCAGATGTAAACGTACCTTAAGGCATTTCTCAATTTATTTATCTTAAAAATTGTTGATTGTTTCAATGGCAATTTGACCGTCCATGTAGATGAGTACTTGGTCACATACTTGTTTACTGGGTATAAGTATTCCAGAGAGATAACTATGGCAAACTATTCAGCTTGTTTATTTGAACAACGGCTTTGTAATCAGTATTATCCTTCCTATATACGCGTAAGTGTGTTGTATGAACAAAATATCTCAAAACAAAACAAAAATCGCAGTAGCTAAGACTTGGTATTCCCTTTAGATAGTAGCACTGCATCTGACACAAAGGTTTAAAAAAAAATCGATTAACCGGAAGTGTGCTTCTTTTCTGAAAGTGGTAGTCGTGTGAGTGTTTCATACCAGATTCTTGTTTGTAATGATATATTTGTGATAAGTTTAAGTTAAATACTTCAAAGAAGTGGAATTCATCGTTCTTCGAGTGGCTCGCTCGCTAACTCAACAAATTACATCTTTGTACTAAGAGCAATTTCAGATTCACTTCTAACTGAAGTAGACCAGTTTTAAATTAATAAAATCAATGACTCCGTTTTCAATAAAAAATCCAAAAACTAAAAATAAAATAAAAAAGTAATATTTTACTTTCTGTGGATGGATTTTGACCCAAATCATGTCTAGTCCCATTGGTGGTTATCTAAATAGGATATCAAGTTTGAACTTCCTGTGTAATTTTTCAATGTCATTTCAATTTACCGCACACACAAACTGAGAGTAAGTGAGAGAGAATGATAAACCGACCATTATCTATAATTATTTTTATACATACGGGGAACCTCATTTATGTACGTATTTCTTGCGAAAATAGAAACAACCAAAAAAAACAACAAGAATTTGACTCAATCCCTATATATCTTCTTACTTTGGGTAAAAGAAAATAACAAATCTACGAATATACAAGAAAATATAGAAAAATCCCAAACTGATGTCACTCAAGCTTTTTACTTCCTCAATTTCCTCAGCAAATAATTGCAAAATCCTAATCCTTTCACCGTGTAAATTTTTCCAATATAAATTTGTTGATGGTTTAAGGATTAATTAGAAAACTGCACTGCCATCTCTCCAATTTCAGCATTTGCATGTTAGAAGCCGATTCCTGCAATTTGCATTACTCTTTATGCCTGTTCAATTTGTTAAATAAATGATACTGTATAGCAAATAAAAAGTAATATTTTGAGACATTGCTCATATTTGTTA
>JAAEAF010004109.1:0-94548 GCA_011037195.1 Triatoma infestans | reverse complement strand
TCGAGGTCAGACGTTGAGAACTGTCGACGCGACAATACGTTTCGTGAAAAATGTCAATCCAATCTCCGCCAAGTGTGAAATACGCGGCGTCATCCGTTATCTCGTTTGGAAGGGAAAAACTCCGGTTGAGGTTTATAATGAGGTAAAAACTGCATATGGTGATAAAGCTATGAATCGTACGAGTGTGTTCAAGTGGTGTCGCGAGTTTAAAAACGGTCGTACGTCTGTGCATGATGATCAGAGGAGCGGAAGACCTTCAATTGTGGAAAAAATGAAAATGCGCTCCGTGACGATCGCAGATTGACTGTGGATGAACTTTCTGCGATGTTTCCGCAAATCTCCAGATCTCTGCTACACGAAACCATCACAGAAACCCTCGGATATCGGAAACTGTCCGCGAGGTGGGTCCCAAAACAGCTGACAGACCAACACAAGTTGAATCGAGTGGAGGCCCCGAACTGGTTGCCTCGTTTAAATGGGATGTCCTGAACCCTCCCGCGCATTCCCCTGACCTAGCACCTTCAGATTACTATCTCTTTACCTCCCTGAAGCTTCACATGGGTGGAAAAAGGTTTTCAACCGACGAGGAGGTGAAGGGGGAGGTGGAGAAGTGGACGAGGGGTTGGCAGGAAACTACTTCGAGGAAGGCATCAAAAAATTAATACCCCGGTTCACCACCATTGAGAGGAATGGTGACTATGTCGAAAAATAGCTTACATGTGTGCTAATGTAACCAGGTAATTTTTTTGTTCAAATAAAAATTTTTGTAACCTACAAAAATTCAGTACACTTACTGGACATGCCTCGTATTAAAGAGTTGCTGGTTTGGGTCCTTCATCTTCTTATAATTGCCTCGAGGGCAAAACTCAACAAAAGGTATGTATGTGAATCGCCCTGACAGATGACGGGTTCCTTTATATATACTTCAGAAAATTCTGATTGCACTTTCACAACACATTATACTCTTTTCATTATCATTCCCAATAATAATGAATGATAATAATAAATAAAAAATAAAATGATAACAATAAATAAAAAATGAAGTGGAATGTATTCCCTTGCACTTTCTAACATTATTCTCAGGATGTAATTTGATCGATGGGGGATTTATTTTTAGGAACCACCTTGATATTTTCTTGCCACTCGTTCTTCGTAAGTAGTCTGTGGCATAGTATGACAGATTAATTTTTGAAAATAGTTGGCAGCAACAAGGTACCTTTTTAGTTCCCACATTCTATAGTACCTCTTTTGTACTTTCTCTTCTCCTTGTAAGTGGAAGTATTACGATTGTACAAAATTTTCGAAATTAAGTTTTCACCGGAAATGCTAGGTTTGAGGTCCTCTGAGTACCAATGAATGTTTGTAGCGAATGAGTGTGTGTGTTTTAAACAAAAGATTGCAGGAATTTCAAACTTGATATTCTGTTGATAAACTATCGATACGATTCGGGCAAAAGCCATCAACTGGAAGTGCGACTTTACTGAATGGCTTTTTAGTTTTTCGCGATTTTCTCAAAAACAGCCCCAGCGATTTTCTTTAAATTCGTACGCTATCTACATACATAAATACCTATTACTTTCATTTCCCCGGAAAAATCGATATTTTGGGTGCCGCAGTATTATGCTCTATTTCAAAGTGCCATTTCAGTACAATGTATGGTTTTGCCACCTGCACTATTAATATACATTAGAAGCATGATAGAATTCCAAATTTGAAGAAAAGCAATTAACCGGAAGAGCTATTTGACACAATAGGTTTTTGAATTTTTCTTGAAGTTTCTCAAAAGCCGGCAACGATTTTCTTTAAGCTTTTTTCTTTCTTCTCCTTGGCTTCCTGTCTGTCCAGATTAGCCAGATTCTCTGTCTAGGTTTCTTGCGGTTTTCATCGGCGTTTTAGCTGCGGCTGGTGGTAAGGTGGTTGTTGTTGATGGTAACTACACATTGTTCTACTCATACTATTTGCTTTTAATTTCATAGCGTGATTTTGTCCTTTAAACTTTAAATGCTTCCTGCAAAGATAAAAAACATCACTTTTTTTAAAAATAATTTAAAAAAAAAAAAAAAATGGTTTTAGAGGGGTTTTGGGAACCTGTCAGTTATATTATGTTTAAGCTGATGTAGTTGGTCTTGAGATGGAGGGTGCCCAAGCGTCCACTCAAATATATATGTAAAACCCCCCTATCTTTTTTTTTTTTATTGCCATATTGAAAATTTGTTTAATGAAATTGCAGTAATTGGAGTAAGAGAAAAGTCGTTGGTGTTCCACACTAGATTTTTATGTTTGAGAACTTTGTAATGAATCAGTCTTATCTGACATTTTTGCAATCCCGCAGTATAATATTTTACAATGTTTTAAGCAGTTCGTGACCTCCGTACTTAAAGAGTCAGAATTTATACCATCATGTCCTGGGATTTATTGTTTTTAAGCCTTTCAATAGCCTCCATAATTTCTTCAAAAACACTTGCCGATATTTGCTTACTATCATTCTCTAATCTGTTTCTGGTGCTTGTAGATCTGAACCCAGTTGAGTGGTGAAGTGATTTCTCTATCGCAAAAACATCCTCTTCTCTTGACGTTAGAGATCATCTGATAGAACAAAAACTTTCATCAGCGTAGATACATGACAAATATTTGTTTACAGTAGTTGTTGTAGTTGGTTCCGCAGAGCTGGAAAGCATCAGATATATTTTTCGTGATAGCCTACTTTTTTTCTGGTCATCGACCGGTTTCGGGCGTTCGCCTATCATGAGGATGTTTTCGTCAAAACAGTATGATAACATAGATTTGCACAGAACAAATTTGTGTGTATCAACTAAATTTGCTCTGTGCAACTTTATATTATCACACTGTTTTGACAAAGACATCCTGATGATGGGCGAACGCACGAAACCGGTCGATGACCACAAAAAGAAGCAGGCAACTACCACGGAAAATATCTCTGATGATTAGTTTACAATTTTGGCATATTTTCATTAATATTTATAAAGTTTCGTATACTTTTTGTATTCATAAATATTAAAAGTTGCCTAAGAAAAATTGTTTTCTAGATGAAACATATTTGGAAAACCTATTTTACCGATGATACATGTGATCCAACCTATGACTATAAAAAATTTCAATTACCAAAACTGACCCAAATGAGAGTTAGTGTATCAGATATACATTCACCTTCGGCTATTTGGCTTCAACCTTTAGAAAATGCAACAAGACTCAATAATCTTATGTATGAATTAAAGTAAGTTTCGTTTAATGAATTTATTTTATTAATGCTTTAAGAAGATTTTTGTTGATATATTTTTAACTTTAAATTTTTCATGGTATTGAGTTATTTTCACTTTCTTTTAATGCTCTAAGCAGTAATGTTGTTTACGTGTAAGCTTTTTACTTTTGTGTCTTCACTTGAATTCATTCATTTGAGTTTGAAGCCTTATGATAAAAAAAAAGATGTTTTGAAAAATTTCTTTTCTTCTCTTTTATATATATATATATATATATAAAGTAATTTCCTTTTCTATATTAGGGGAATTCCCTTATATAAGGATTTTCTTTCCAGAATATATAAATAAATTTACAAAATTATATGTAGTAGCTTGTCCAGCAACTTATATAGTTTGAAAAAAAGGAAAAATTGAAAAGAAAAGTTGAAAGGTTTTTTGTAAAAAGAAAGAAACAAACAAAAACGGAAAGGAATATTACATTAAATAAACTATTATTTGTTCCATAATATTAAAAGTAATTAAACAAATATTAATAATGCATGAACTAAACACAGACTTGAAATAATAATAATAAATAAATAAATGAAAATAGATAAGTAATCTTACAAAGCGTAGTGGAAAAAAGAAAGTTCTTATTTTGGAAATAAATATATTTAGAAAGAAACTATTTACAATAAAATAATAAAATTATTCAGAATAAATATGTATGCGCTCTATTGCAAAGCTAAAGATTGTTGAATATGGAGGAAGTAGGAATTCCAGATGGAAGCTGCTTGGACTTGGAGGTAGGATTTATGGAAGATAGAGGTACGATGATATTGAAATAATGCTTCAGTTGTAGTAAACAAATAATAAATAAGATAGAGGTTGTTTAAGAGAAAGGACTTTGAAAGTGAATATAAATGAGAGATATTGCCTTCCGAGTGTTGATTTTAACTTGGATTGACAATTGTAGAATGGTGGTGTCAAACGGGACATTAGAGATAAACCTTATACAGACAGGCATTCATTCAGATCTTTGGTGATGCCATCGTAAAGGCCCTACAGCAAACAAAGTAAGGAAAGATTAATGCAGAAACAAAAGACTGAAGAATAGTATTGAGAAGATATGCCGATATCCTTTTAAATTGAAAGCGTCCTAAAAACTCTATCGGAGATATCATGCATGTGATCAGTCCATGAATAAGATCGGCCTTTAGAGCAAAATATTTTCTAGAAAATTTAATATTAACACCATTTATTGAAATAACAGAGATATTGCTGAGACTACTTATATAAAAAACATAAAAATTAGTAAAATTGTATTTATTTTTTAAGACCTACTTGCATTTAAAATTAAACAATTTTGGGGAACCCATTAATATACTGAATAATTGTCATAATTTAAATGAGCATTAGCAACTGCTAATTTATTAAGAGGAAAAGATAAATAGATTTGAAAGAAATCAGCATAAAGATGATATGAACAATATTTTAAAACCTTTGGAAGATGGAGTACAGAAACTGAAGAAACATAGAAGATTTTGCAGAAGAAACAACAGCTTGACTGCGATTTGAACGTTGGGACTGATCCAACAAACTGCTTGAAAACAAAAAAATTTCCATTTTTGGAGAAGTAAATTATAGTTCATATCATCAGACGTTTTATAGAAAAAATTGCATCATGACGGTTAGCTTGATGGCTACCATTGCCATGGCCTGCGTAATGTCCTGGATCACTTTAATTAAAGCTAAATAAATTTGAAACCCTGGGAAATTGAAATATTGTAAATTCTCTGTAGCTAGGGCCTGCCTCAACTATAGCAAAAATATCAAAATCTTTATCCACAACTACGGTTTTTAATTCAAAGAACTTGTCCGAGGTTAAACCTCCAGAATTCCAGAACAAAGTCTGTGCTGAATTGTGTCCAGGCCTTGAGAAAGGTCGTTTGCATAAGGCCGGTTTTGGTGTGGCCTAATCATGGCGTCGCAATTTAGGTACTGGGCGTGTTTATTAAAGCTGATTTTGGGCTGTGTCCTTATCTAAAGCCGGACTGAAGAGGATTGTGGATTATTGTTTTCTAAATAAGAAAATACCTGAGAGTACACAATTTTCTCTGAAGGTTTCATTAAATTACATAGAACAGAAATCGGCCTAAAGTCAGACACGGACTGAGGATTAGATTCTTTTGGCAAATGATGAATCAAGGCAATTCTCCACTCGAAAGGAACAACAGAATTTTGTAGAGAAAAATTGTAAAAATATTCTGTAATAGGTAAAATGTGAGGGAAACATAATTTAATAAAGTTAATAGAAAAATTATCAGACCCAAGAGTATTGTATTTATATTTATTAAAATTAAAAATTCTGGTGTGATGCAATCACACAACTTTCTCTTACTGCAGTTCACAAAATTGTAACTGACAAATTTTATAGCTACTATGCCAAATTTAATGAAATTCATCGTTTTTTTTTTTTTAAACAAAAAAATTCGTTCAGTAAAAACGCACTTCCGGTTTACTAATTTTTTTGAAAAACGTAATTTTGGCAATCTATTTATTCGTAATTAATTTTGTTTAGATGGTGTAATCAACTAAGATAGCACTTTAGAGGAAAAAATAACTCCACCCCTTCCCAAAAAGCCCCCTTAAATAACTTTAGCCGGAGAAATGTTTCGAATAAAAGTTCATTATATGTGTAGTCCACATACTTAGTTTAAAGCAAATCGTAGGAGCCTTTTTAGAGAAACTAGCAGAAAGTTGAAAAATACTTTTCAGTAAAAACGCACTTCTGGCCATCCGATTTTCTTCAGACTCGGAATTTCCACAACATATTTAATTATAATGATTATTATTCAGATGATAGAATTGTGTAATAAACTGAAATTGCACTTTAGAGAAAAACCTAACCCACCTCTCCCCAAAAGTACCCTTAAGTGAATTTTCTCGGAGAAATGTTTCAAAAAAAAGTTGTAGATCTTGGTATGTGTAGTTGATGAAAGTTGAAGAAAATCGTTGGAGCCATTTTCGAAAAAGTCGCAAATGCCCTTGCTGGGTGCCCGATTTGATCCCACCAGATACCTTGAGAGGCACAACTTTGTTGCAGTATCAAGGAATACCCGGAGCTAGCTATGAAGATTGCCTAGTTAGTGACAAAACACCCTACTACAGTTATAAGCCGGCAAGTTATCTAGAGAAAGACAAAATTAAAATTTGGACTAGGAGCTATACTATCCGACCTGCTGATTGTGACGGCCTGACGATTATTCTCGTCCATAGGGTGGAGGGAACGATTTACCTGATCGATACAATCGTAAGCATAGGAAAAAGCTGCAAGATAGCAGCCAGGTCCACCATAATGTATTGGTCGGACAAGGCCCTTTGGGACCCTTTTGTCTGGGACTTACTCGAGTCGCGTTACTCGGTGTGAAGGAAATAATAATAATAATAATAATTTTATTATGTTATTTCTATTATTAAAATGTTTTTGTATAGATATTCCTTTGCATATAAATGTTATTTAATTTAATTTGAAATACTGCAAGACTTCTCTAGTTTTATGCACAATAATAACTAAATGATTTCATATAGCTTGTTCTATGATGATTTAGAAGAAAATTACTCAATGCATGAAAATATATTAAAACCTGGACAGGTGTGTTGTGTACGGTTTCATTTAGATAATCGATGGTACAGATCTAAAATACTTGAAGTTAAAGATAAGGACAAAATTAAAGTGAGTAAATAGTTTATATTTCTTTATTATTTTTAAATTATTGATTATTCTAAAAATGAAATAAAGTGGAATTTGTTGAGCGCAAATAAATTTATTTCGAGCAATCATTTCTTTCATTTTCTCATTCTTTCTTTCCATGCCTTTTTTCTATAGGAATAGAGATCTTTATGGTCTAATGAATTCATGGGTATTCCTCGTATTAACTTATACACTAGAGACCGTAAAAATAGCATTCAATATGTAATATGATGTGAAGAGGGATGAGAGCCAAGTTAAGTTTTAACATTCTACTCTGAAAATGTAAATTTTTAAACAAGGAAAAACAATTTCGTGTCATGATGAATTTTAATCATTATTCCCACGGTTTTTAGTATCCAAATCAATATTTATTTCACCAGTTAAAACATTATAAGTCTCAAGACCTAACAGTGATATTTTAGGGGGTTATTATAACCAGTCCGTTGCTGATCCCATCGCTGTTTCTGACATTCGCAAATAGAAACCGCTACATACCTTCCCACTTTTACCCAAATGCAGTCGACACTTTTATCTAGTTTCTCGCACCACAGATAAAAGCCACTCAGCTAGAACTTTTGCACAGCACTTGATCAACTCAGTTGAGTGAATAAAATCTAAACTTTTCAGGTTTGTTATGTAGATTATGGAACAATAAATTGGGAAAACCACCATTCATTTCGATTGTTGCATAAGAAATTTATTAATGATCCTATACATGTAATTAGAGCGAAATTCCATAATCTTCAACCCATGAATAAAAATGAATGGGATAAAGATGTCAATTACTTTCTGTTTGACATTTTATATCAGAAGACATTCTATGCTGTCATTATGGAAGTTGAAGAGTCCGTAAGTTTTTGGAGCTTTATTATTTTCAACAACACAAAAAAAGAAAATTATACTTTTCAGTATAATTTCATGTATATTGTATTTAAGAAATAAGTAATATACTGTCGGAAAATATTGTAAAATATATCATTTCACAGGTTCCGATGATTAGTGTGATGTTGATTGATACAAGTCAGGCTGAAGATATTAACATTAATGATATATTAATTCAAAAGCAATACGCCACTTGTTCTGCTATGTCGGTAAGATTTTTATTTAATTTTTATAGCCGGCACTAAATTTATTAGTAGTTTTATTCATTATTGAAATACAAGATAATCCAAAGTTAGAAATAAAACAAAAAAAAATATCGGAGACATCTCATAAAAATTGCCTTAAAAATTATGTCTAATGGAAGTTGTGACCAATGAATAAACTTTATTTATGTTAATGTTTAATATCTAGTATTCTAGAATAATAAAACCTAAAAGCATTCATGTAAGAGGACATCTGTTTATTACTGGATAGTAATAAAATTTAGTTTGTTTTAGTAATTGAAATTATTAATTTTTTAGACAGTTAATAAGGACAATGAAGAAGTGGATTTCGAAAATGGTCAAGTATATCAAAAGGTATTTTTTAAGATGTTATTTCTCATTTTACTATTCTACTTTGCGAACGTCTTAACTTTTTGAAATTGAGTTTTCACCAAAAATACAAGTTTTGAGATCTCCCGAAAGAATTATTAGCCAGTATTAATATATCATAAAATGTAACTTCCCACACATCTCTTTTGTTTGAAAAATTTTTTCCATCAAAATTTCAGAGAGTTTTGGAGGATTTGCAGTTATTAAAAACTGGCATACTTCTAAACTTTTTCAGATTTTCAATTTGTGAAGGGGTGATATAGGTACATAATCACAATAAGGTAGCCAGTATAAGAGTATAACATTCGGTTCTTTTCCACCTATATGGAATATTCAGACTAGTAATGAGCCATGTAATACACCACTGCTTTTTTCTCTAGTTTGATGGCTCTGACATGTGAAGTACTGAAAAATTGCAATTGATAACAACTTGTATTTCAGTGTGTATTTTACAAAAGAGGAAGCGGTTTTAACAAATATTTGAAGAAGAACAAACAAATAAACAAATTGTATTCAAATCGTCAGGCCTTAAAATTACAATGAGATGTCTGTACGGCAATGACCAGAGGAGTTTTTAAAGAAAAAGAATTCTTTGTTGCTCTACGTTTCGGGTACTATTGGTGCCCTTCTTTTTTCTTTAAAAACTCTCTAGCCATTGCCTTTCAAACATTTCATTCAAATAAATAAATGTTTTTCGGACATTTTAGTGTACAATTCTCTGTAGAGGCATTTTTGTTACTATGTCGAGGGCATTATTTTGTTCTTTTGATCTGAGTAATCCATTCCTCAAATTTTACTTTTTGACCCTCGAAGACCTAGTTATTGTATGTAGAATTGTTCATTCAATCCTCTTGAATTGTTCATGTCAAAAAGCCGACACATCATTAATTATAGTTTTCTTCAAATTTGTGAATATAACAAAAGATATTATTAATTATATGGCTCGTTAGAACCTCTCATGGTTTCCCAAATGAAGAAAGTTTCGATCTGGTACCCCTCTGTAGCAATTGTGAAAAGATTTTAACGTTTTTTTTTTTCATCCGACAAATTTATCTCCTGTGAAAACTCAGCCATATTTCTGTTTCAGCGAGGGATTTTTTTTTAAATTTAAGGCGCGGCAACCTCTTGGTCATTGGCGCCCAGAGCCTTCTCATTGCACTGCCGGCCTCCGGACAGTGTTCTCTCGTTATAGCAACCCTGCCCATCACGGGACAGTGAGCTGTTCTCACTGGCTCAATAAGTCCATTATCAGGGAGCTATCCATTACATGGCTCACTGCTAGTCTGAATCTTCCATACAGGTGTAGGAAGAACAACTCCTAGGGAGAGAAAATCCAAGGGTCAGCATACCTGGACTTGAACCCGGGGAGTCCAGTGAGCTCGGGAATTGAATGCAATACCGTTTATTCAATTATACTTATAATGAAATAAAATACATTATAAATATATTGTTTTTTGTTTTTTTTCAGGACAAATTTTTAGAATTTTCCAATTTGCTTGCAGGAGTCTTACAGAAGGTAAATGATTGAAATAGAATATATTTGAACATTTATATTCTACATTCTTAACCAAGACTAGTCATAAAATATATTGCTAAAATATATCAATGGCCTTGACAGTTCTTGGCCATGTATTTGGTTTGTCCAAAAGGACAAAATAAAAATACTTCAATAAATTAAGAATATTTTCTGTTGACAGCTTTTTTTTTTTTTCTAATTACATAACAGTAATGATAAAATAAAAACATAAGTTAAAATAATTTTGAAACAAATAGGATTCCTATAGAAATTTTTTTTGAACGTTGAAAATGTTTATGGGAGGGGATTTGATAAAAAATGTAACGACCGACCGATATGGTTTGGTGAGGTGAGTGGGATGATCGTACAGTATTAAAATTATAGAGTGGGTGAATGGAACTTTTTAATTCCGAATGAGTGCCGAACGTATACGTAGACAGTCGAACCAGTTACTTCAATATTATTGTAAAAAAAATCATGTGTTTGAATTAATAGTGATTTGATTTGGGGGGGGGGGGGGAGTTAGCGTTTTCATCTGTTGTGTAACCAATTTCGAATTCAAACTTGTTGTTACAAAAACAATGACCACTCACTAGTAAATGTTGCTATGATGTAGCCCAAAAACCATAAAACAATTTCAGTGCTTGACATTTTCGTGAAAGACACACACACAACCCTTCTTAAAGGCTTGCACTATTGTTTACACTGAATTAAGAGACCTCTATTACTTTTATTGGGTACTTTTTCCAGAGAAAGTTCATTTAAAGAAGTATGGGTGAGGGGGGAAGAGGAGTGTATGGTTTTCTCAAAAAAGTCATTTTATGAAGTTTAGATTCTCCATTGATATAAAATTGAAGAGACAAGCAAACATTTAGTAAAAATTATAAGTTTTTAAGAAAATTCACTTAATGTCACTGTTATGTAATTCACTTAATGTAATGTAAACTGTAGTAAGAGAAAGTCGTTAACTGTATCATACCAGATTTTTTTAATCTAGAGCTTTGTAATCAAGATAAGTCGGACATTCTTAATAATTTTTTTTTTAAAGAGAGCGTAACGATAAGCTCACCATTAACTTGTTATTTCTCTGTATTAAACGGTTCGACCAACTAGGTGATATTAAGGAGAATTAAATTTAAATGTCACAATTCCATATTTTGTTTTGAAAATTGACAACTCTAAATTGTTTGATGGTTTCATAACAATATTTTTATTGGCCTCTAATCTAGCATATCCTCACAGATTAGCATAGAGGCTAGCGGTCTCGCTTTTGTTGTGAGAATACAAGGTTGGATTGCTGTGAGGACAGAAGCGCAGTTTGACGCAGATTAGATTAGATTCGAAACGGGGAGTGCAAGCCTCATTCCACTGCGACCTTTCAATAAGAGGTCTATTGTGGATCCCCTAAATTTATAGCACATTCCTCAGCTTTGCCCTCTTAATCCGGCCTAGCAAAGCTGAGAGTGGTTCCGTCATGAAGCTCATGGCTTCAGGATTGCTTGTTCCCAGTTGAAGAAACCTTGTCCTCGCCAGGCCGGCACACTCACAAAGCATGTATACCGGGGTTGCCTCCTCAGTCTTGCGGAATCGGCATGCCGCGTTATCCGCAAGTAGTAATTGGATGCATGTGCCTATTCAGCCTACAATGCCTTGTTAGTGGACCCGCTATTAGCCTTATATCCCTTCGGCTATTGCTCAGTGGATCCCTGGTAAATTTAGGCAAATGTCTCCTAATGAAAAGTTTTGCCTGCCTCTGTCTTGGTGTTCTCTCCCACTAATGCAGACGCTGTACATCTATCCAATCTTCGATAGAAGTTTGAATTTGGCCCTGGACAACCCGCAGGAGGATTCGGGGCCTATGAAGGTATCCTTCGAACTCTCCCTCGCTAGGGCATCCGGCCTCTCATGCCCAGAAACCCCGCATGCCCCGGCACCCAGGCGAGTGTCAGCTTGTTCCGAGCACCCACCTCGGTTAGGGTAGTTTGACCCAAAATTGCGAGAAAAATTAGAGAACTACAAAAAAAAAAAATTCAAAATTGAGCACACTCTTAGCCACCGTACCTAGCTCGTAGCGCCAAAACCGGTCCTATGGTCATTTAGCCTTGCCTACATAGTAGGCGAGTTTCCATCCCTGCACGTGGAGGCGGACCTCTACATATCAGCCTAGTCCGGCGCATTACCGCTACTTCACGAGCAAACTCAACAGTCTTTAAAATTGCTAGCACTTCTCATTAACTCTTTACATCTCCCGGCCAATTCTCTCCCCTCCTTTTCAGCTTGAATTCCATGTGGATTCTTGCTTCGCCAAGGAGAGGACATCGGAAGAGAACGTGATGCATTGTGTCCCGTTTACCGCATTCGCAGTTCGGGGAATCTTTCAAATCCAGCTCTTGGAGCTTAGAATTGAACTCCCCATTGCGTTACGGTTTGGGATAGCTCCAGCCATCGACAGTCAGTGATGCAGATTTGGGAAGAACTCATGTGCGATTCTCCCTGTCTCTGCCTCATCCCTGCGTCTTGGCCACTTCCCAATCTCGTACTCTCGGATCTTTTTCCTTTGCAAGAGCAGGAGGCGCCTGACTGGGCACTTCCTCACCGTTAAGGGCAATCATTACCCCTTTTTTATACTTATGGGTAAGGGCTCTCATCTCTACAAGGAGATCAAGCTGCAACACACCAGCGACTACCGATAAGGAGACCTTGGATGATGTCGCATAGGCCCTTATTACCGAGCACAAAATGGCTCTTTGCATTCGCAACAGAGTGCCGCTGTACGACTGCATGTCAAGCTTAACAGCCCAACAGTAGCTGCGTATGCTGCGGCATTATTTATTACGCCCCTGTAAATGGTTAAGACCACACCGGTCTTCAGCCCCCACTCACCACGGGCTACTCTTTTTATTCCCTGGTAAATTGAGACATCTGGATGCAAACCACCGAATATGAGGCTTAAAAGAAAACTTCCAATCCAGCAGCACGCCCAGGTACTCAAACTGGGTCACTGGACTATTCTACGATCGTCCACTCTAATCCAGGAAGGACGATTGGGATGAAGTTTGCCTTTCATTAAGGGAAGGGATTAGCTCAGTCGTAGCGTGCTTGGACTAGCAATGCGGCGGTCTCTGGTTCGAGTCCAGTTGCTGCCCTTAGATTTTTTCTTCCTAGGAGCCTCTAACAGCTCACTGTCCGGTGATGGACAGTGTTGTCTGTAACGAGAGAACACTGTCGCGGAGGCCGGCATGCACTGAGAAGCTCGAACGTTGGGTAGTTATCTATGGGCCCAAGGGCTTTGGATAGCATAGGGCTTGGTCCCTCCCCACAAACAATTAAAAAAAAAAAATTGCCTTTCATTAGCATCAACCTTAGACTTCTCGAACGAAGTCTGCAGCTTTTCCCCTTGTCACCAATTCTTTATTTGGGTCACTACAACGCTAGCACGCTCTTCTAACTCCCGACGAGAATCACCATGGACGACTATTGCAAGATCGCCAGCGTATGCAACCGAATCACAATAATCCCTATTCTCAATATGCTCTAGCAATCCATCCATAACCAAGTTCCACAGGAACCGGCCCACCACCGAGCCCTGCTGACAACCTTTAGTTATTGACCTTGAAATTTCGCCAGCTTGAGACACTAGCACCGCCATCTTTGGGTGAGGTAGCTTTGTATCAATTTCAGAAGATTCGGTAGACAATCTCTTCTTCTGAGTGACTCGAACACAGTCGGTCACCAGACATTATCGAAGGTACCAGCTATGTCCAGGAAGATGTGAGGACATATTTGTGCCCTCTGCCATGCACTAATTCCAGGATTTTCGATATCGCATCTGTCTTCGATCTACCCGATACAAAACCATACTGACTGAGACTGAAACTGATGAAACTTTTCAATCTCATTATAATCAGTTTCTCCAGCAGTTTCCCAAAAGCGGGCAGGAGCTGTATCAATCGATACGACTTTGCATCATCGATGGGCTTGTTTCCACCTTTATACAATACTTTAACAAGCCCTGTTTTCCACTGACTGGGAAAATATCACAGTCTCAGGCATCCAATGAAAAGGTCAAGCAGGTACTGGCTTAAAATGTCCTCGATTTTTCCGGACAATTTCTCCATTAACATATCCATTCCTTAATTTCGCCAATCCATTCCAAGCCTTCTTATTCTTAATTTCGCCAATAACAAACTTAACATCATATATATCAAACTCAGTCATGTACTCATCCAGAGCGGGTGACTCATTGGCTGCTTCGCGTCGACTTTTTGCAAATAGGTGTCGCCCAGAGGGTTATCCTCGGGGAGGAGTACTTTCAGTAAGTGCTGAGTTTGACTCTCTCCAGGACCCAGCACCCGACACTCCGTCTATATGTAGACTAGCGATTTATCTTACTTAAATGCATCTTGTCCACAATACCCCATGGATCTCTATTGCCTTCTGACTCCACAAACTCCCGGCAAGCTTGAGGCCTTGGCTTGCGTTACCATCTTTTTATACTGCCTTCGGGTACCCCGATACTCATCTAAATATCTTTGACGGGAGTCCACATTTGATTCCTGTTGATACCGTCTTCGCTTCCTGGCTACTTTTTTTTTGGCTGCTGTCACTCCCGGGTCCACCAAGGAACACGGCGCGTGCGACTAGTGGGTATTTTCTTTAATACCTCCCCACTTACGCCTGTATTGCCTCAGTCAGCGCGAACCATTAGGTGTGAAGAGCAGAACTAAAACGGTGGAAGCCTGGCGTGCATACCATGCGCTCCTCAATAAAAATCGCCGTCTGAAGCCTAGGCTCTTCTTGAGCGGTTGCGACAAAGAATTAATCTAGTTTAAAACATTAGAGACAAATAAATGAAAAAACATTAGAGAAAATTCCAAGTTGAATGTAATTTGGCAGTTGTACATTAATTATAGTGAGCAGGGCCTATTAAAGATAAATTCTGTTAAGCAAATATAAACATCTATACATGTTGCCTTCCCGCGTTTAACTGTCCACCACACCTTTCATGATTTTCGCGCAGTAGGAGTTTGCATAAGAATAAATCTTAAGAAGTCAAATTCTTTTGGTTTAGTAGATATGTATAGCTAGTAACAAAAAACTAAATATTTTGGCTAGTATTAGTTATAAATTAAAAAAAAGAAGCCTGCTTTTCTGCATATTTGAATCTTGAAAAATTATTATTAGTAACATCTACTAATAGTAATGGGAGTTGGCTCTTCAGCCTACGCCATCGCGATCCCGAAGGGTCTATTCTGGCACTCATTATTAGTAAGAAGAAGTATTTCGATCGTGCCAGATTTTCGAAATTGAGTTTAGACCGGAAATACACGTTTTGAAGTCCTCTGAATCCAAAAAAGTAGATTTTAGATAATGGTCTGTGTGTGTGTGAAAAAATATCTCAAAAGCGAAAAGTTGCAGGAAGCTCAAACTTGGATTCCGTTTAGGTACTACCACCGCATCAGACACGAAGATTTCGGGCAAAATCCATCAACCGGAAGTGTCACTTAACCGATTTTTTTTTTCTCGTTTTTTGTCATTTTCTCAAAACGGCTCCAACGATTTTCATTAAGCTTGTTATATCAATTACACTTACAAAGTGCTACTACTTTTATATGAAACATTTCTCCGGGAAAATTTATTTAAGCGTACTTTTAGGGGAGGGGGTTTGTTTTCCTTTTAATGTGCTTTACAGTTCTATCAACCAAATAATATTAATTAGAATTATATAAGTTGCCAAAATTCTCAATTTAAAGAAAATCAGTTGAGTGAAATGGCGACATTACTGAATAGGTTTTTCAGGATTTTGTGATTTTCTCCAGAAAACGCCGACGGGTTTAAACACTATCAAGATGTGAATGTGAAGAAAATTTGCCATTTCGCAGTAAAGAAAGTCTTTCTCTTATTCCAGTTTTCAAAATTGTTATTGACAAATTTTATAGTTAGTATATCAAATTTAATGAAGTTCGCTGGTGTTTTTATGGAGAAAATAACAGAAAACTGAAAAATGCTTCCTAGTAAAAACGAACTTCTGGTCATCCGATTTTTTCAAACTCGGAATTTCAACATTATATTTAATTCTCATTAATATTATTTAGATGATAGAATTGTGTAATAAACTGTACTAGCACTTTAGAGGAAACGTAACCCCCCTACTTCAAAAGTACTCTTAAATGAAGTTTCACGGAGAAATGTTTCAAATAAAAGTTGTAGCTCTTTTAGAGTTTCTTCTTTTTTGTTTTCTTAGGCTCCTTTTAAATTTAGTTTATAGTTGCATTGGTTTCATTTCAAAATTGTGAAAATGATTCTCGCCATATTTCAGCCTTTAATAAGATTTTTAACATCTTTTTTTTATTTTTATGTCTCATCTCATCGTTTCAGCCATTCCATGAGTCATTTCAAGAGATCTTAATATATTTTCTTTAAATGGAGTTAAATTTAATTTCATCCATATATTCGAAATTACTTGGAGGTTATTTCTCGTCGATTTTGTTTAAGTTCTTTGTAGATTTCATACAACTTGTCAATTAATAATATTAATTACTTATTTTGTTTTATGTTTTTTGCCATGTGCTATGAAGTTTTCAGAACCTAATTTTTGTTTTATTTAAAGTATGAAAAGGTTTGTCCTACCGTTCTTGCTTGTGTTTTACTGGAAGACTCTACCAGTCTAGAAGTAGGACAAACATTTTCGTCCTTTAAATAAAACAAAAATTAGGATTTGTTCTGAAAACTTCATTACACATGGCTCATCTTAACCTAAAACGAAATAGATAAGAAAATTGAAATTTTAATAAAATATCAAGACATTTATGGTAAAAAAACATAAAACAAAATAAGTAATAAATTCACAAGTAGTATGAAATCTACAAAAAAGAACTTAAACAAAATCGACGAGAAATAACCTGCCAGTAATTTCGATTTTTTTTTTTTAATTTAAGGCGCGTCAACATCTATGGTCATTGGCGCCCGGAGCCTTCTCAGTGCACTGCCGGCCTACGGACAGTGTTCTTTCGTTATAGACAAATTTTTCTCCTGCTAGAGAATTTGACCAAAAACAAGCTTATAGATATTTTATTCTTGGCTGAAATTGAATTGAAAATACATAAAACCATTTTCACCTTGATCACTTCTAGCTGACTCCTGGAGCACGGACATGCTGCCATTTATTGGGAAGTTCACTTATTATCCATAACACTTTGGAGAAAATCTATTTTCTTTTGCCCACATAAAATGGGCAGATTAATTCCCTGAAAGATTTTTTTTTAATATAAGGCGCGTCTATGCACATTGGCGCCCGGAGCTTTCTCAGGGCACTGCCGGCCTCCGGAGAGTGTTCTCTCGTTACAGACAACATTGTCCATCACCGAACAGTGAGCTGTAAAGGCTCTTAGGAAAAAAAATCTAAGGACAGCGCAGCACAGCTGGACTCGAGCCCGAGTCTAGTGCGCTGACCACTGATCTAATCCCTTCCCTGACTCGAAATATATGGATAAAACTAAATTTAACTCCTTTAAAAAATATATTAAGATCCCTTGAAAATGACAGGTGGAATTGTTGAAACGTTGAGATGAGAAATAAAAATATAAAAAAAGATGTAGAAAATCTTATAAAAACGCTGAAAAATTGTGAAAACCATTTTCACAATTTTGAAATGAAACCAATGCCAACTATAAACTAAGTTGTAGCTCTTTGTATGTGTAGTTTGATAAACCAAGTGTCAAGAAAATCGCGAAAAAGTAAAAAAACCATTCAGTAAAGTGATAATTCCGGTTGAGGATTTGACAGATAACCTACCGCCGGATCCCATGGTGATACCTAAACGGAATATCAAGTTTGAGCTTTCTACGATTTTTCGTTTTCGAGCTATGCTTTCGCATACACAAATACATATACAGAGAGAGAGAGAGAGAGAGAGGCCATTTTTTAAAAAACACTTTTTTGGACTCAAGGGACCTCAAAACTGATATTTCCGGTGGAAACTCGATTCGAAAATATGACATGATTACAATACTTCCTCTTACTAGGAGTAAGAGAAAGTAAAAAATACTTTTAGAAATGCAATTAACAAAATATTGATATATCAATCTTGCTTAAATATTTGATTGATCAATTCAGTTTTAATCTAATTTTAGGTTCTTCCTGTATGGTTAACATTAGGTGTCCCAATGGATGGTGAAGGAGTTCGAAATTTATTTAAAGAGGTATACATTTCTAAAACTTAAATAATTAATTGATGTTGTTATTTTACAAGTACGTTTTTTTGATTCTTGTAACAGATTGAGGAGAATGCTGATGGCACTATAACAAATGAACAATTAAATTTATGTTGTTCTTCGCATTTCATCAGATCACTGTTTCTTACTGATGTTGTAAGTAAATTATAACTTGTTAAGGATTGTGGTTATGTTATATTTTCTATTGTACAAACAATTTTCCTAGTAATTATGTATTTCTAATTACTAGGAAAATTATAACTTTTGTTGTGAACATTAATAATTTGCAACTATTCATGTCCGTGTTATTGAATATGTGGTTGACTCCGCAATGTAGATTAATCTAGGATTTTATTCGGTTAGCACGTTTTGACTAATAAAATTACAGGTATTAATATCCCTATTCGGCATTTTATAGACTGCTCTTGAATTTGAATGGTACGATTAAAATAACTCTCATGATTATTGCGTTCAGAAATTACTATGTAGCTTCCTCAGCTTGTGTACTTCGAATAGCATCAAGTAAAGAATTCAGAACGAGGATACAGGAGCAGTAAGAAGTTTGGAGAGTGTGTTTTATACATTCTTTTAAAGTTGTTATAATAGTTTAATTGCTTGCTGGGGTAAAAGTAAAGTGAATAATAATTAATGTATTTTTTCCTCATGGGTGTAGACGATTTTGGGACCCACTTGTGAGCATGACACTTGCGATTATGCTTTAAGCTGGTGCTTATAGTAAGTTACCGGGGCGGGGGGATTTCAAAATAGAACCTTTTGGGTCTTGATGATTGTGGGCCCTTGGGACTAATCCCTCCTTTATTCGATTCTCTTTTGGCTTTATTTTCCCAACTTCTGTATAAGGAAGTATTTATTGCATTCTTGACAGGTTTTCGAAATTAAGGTTTCTTAGAAATCTCTTTATGATATGATGCTCATTGGAACATGCTCCAATTTTTTTTCCATGGTTGTTATGGTTAGGACTGCAGAGCTGGAAAGCATCAGGATATTTTCCTTGGCAGCCTGCTTCTTTTTGTGGTCATCGACCTGTTTCGGGCGTTCGCCCATATCAGGATGTTTGTTAAAACTGTTTTATTTTCTTCATTCATTTTTTTCTGATAAATTCTATTAAATTCATTTAATTTAAATTTCATTTAAGAAAACAACAAAAACAATGAATTTTGTAATAATTCTTTTTTTTTTTTAATTTTTAATTTAGGAAAACATTTCCAGAATATGGCATAATGTTATCTTGAAAAATATTGTTTACATTTATCAAGAGTTCTTAAAAGACGTAACAGCAGTAGTACCTGTGGAAGAAAGATACTTCCATATGCGTCCTTTTTGTGAAAAATATTCATCAGAATTTTTTAGCAATGTTAGTACCGTAACTTTTTCTAAATAAGTACTGATAATATAAAAACAATTTTGGTTCACAAATATTCTTACTCTTAAAAGTTTAAGATTTTTAGTACCTCATTGTTATTATTATTATCATTATTATTATTCAAGGAAGGGGAGGGCGAAACCCTACACTATCCAATGCCTCCCTGGGCCCATATGGCTACCCCTAAAGAATAACAACTACTGGGTCTGGAAGAAAAGTCCAGGCCCAGGTTTTACCCATCTAAGATTCACCACAGACCGAACAAATCGGGCCAAAACCTTAAAAGGACATAGCTTAAGATCCTCGACCCAAATTTACTCAAAGCTCCGTTCGGACGCCCAATGAGCATCTTAGACTGCCGACAACCCACTGCACTCATCCATAAGGATGAGTGCTGTGAGGTCATCCATGTCTGGAAGCCTGACACACATGTGCCAGAAGACACACCAACAGCAGGCTCGGGACCAATGAAAGGGAGGGAGAGGCGCCTAATTTGGCAAACCTATCCACCTCCTCACTTCCAAAGATTCCCATGTGACCTGGAACCCAGACCAGAAGCACATCCTTCAGTGAAGAAAGATCTTCCAGTCTTTTAGAACATTCCAACACCAATCTGGAAGTGAAGGCACATGAACTAAGCGCCTTCAACGCAGCGTGGCCGTCCGAACAGATGCAAACACCCTTTAAATTAGTGTTACGCACCCTCTCATCCAAGATACAACAAAGAATTGCACATACCTCAGCCTGGAAAACGGTAACCCACTCACCAGATAGTTTCCCGTCTCAAAATAGACAGCAGCCCCAAACCTACCATCCATCCTGGAACCGTCCGCATAGTATCGAAGATAATTCTCAGGAATCACCCCAGACTTACCCAGGGTTAACCAATCTTCCCTAGAAGGCAACCTATTCGGTACAAAAGTCTTCAGCACCCTATCGGAAGGGAAACCTGTAATGGGAATCCTTAAAAGCATCTCGCGATAGATGATAGAATGACCATATCGTTTACCCTGCCAAAAACCTGCCTATTTAACAGGCTTTCATTGCCTGGTTTTTCACCTCTACAAAAAGAGGTGGAATTCCCAACAGTCTCCAAGAAGCGTATTTTACGCTAGCCGATTGGCCAGAGCTGGATTAGGCTCTGGTCGCCTGTTTAGCGGAGTCCGGAACCAAAGTGGTGTGTTAGACTGCAAGGAACGCTGAGGTAACTTGCCCTAGCGGAAACCTCCGTCTTCAATCACCAGAACTTCCTTTCCCCACGACACAGGTATCCACACACGGCAGACATGTGGCTGGTATGTAAGAATGTAATTTTGAAGTGTACAACGTTAAGGCGTTTAGGTGTAAGTGATGCAGCATGAACCCCCACGGAGGCTCCGCAGCAAAAGAATTCGCTGCAAGAGATTCAGGCCGCACATAGATTGTGGCGACCCAAACGGAGTACAGAAAAGTTTCAAGCAACTCACACTCCTGACCAGGGAACCACTGCTCTTGTTAGTCTGTAATTGTAGCTGAGGTACTTGGGAGTGCTAAGTTCCCAAATAGCCTAAAGGTTACCCTCTGCGTTCGCCCTCCAGCTTAGCCACCCTCACATCCACAAAAGTGGAGCGCAGATGTTTCCAGTCAGCGACGAGGACGCGCTGGATGGGCTGGAATGAGGTTCCGCGACGAAATATCCGTCTGAAGAAACATATTGAAATTTCGCCCTATGAGAGTAAGAATCCTCCCTCAAACCGTTTGGCTCCTATCTCATTGTTAAGTAAAGTAAATAAGATAGTTATAATTGATTAAAATATAATTGGCAATAATTACTATTTAATTATAGATTTTTGTTGCTAATTATTTTCAGTCACTATCAATTTATTGTTAACAATAGTATCTAGTCAACATTTATTTTTATCTGTTGTTCTGACAGACTCTGCTGAGAAATGAAAACGTTTTGGAACTGGCATCACCACTAAACAGAAACCAGGAGTTAAAGTGATTATTTAATTACTTAATTTTACCTTTATAATATTCTTATATTATTGTTAGCGGTACATTACATTCTATTAGTAGTTTTCATTCCATTACTAATATTGTTTTTCTTGAAGATGAATAGTCTATTCTGCACAATCGCACTTCCGGTTAACGTGTTTGGGGGGTGGGGTGCTAATAACTAAAGTAGTTTATGCGTCCAAAAAAAAATTGTTCAAATCGTCAGGCCTTAAAATTATAACGAGATATTTATAAGGCAATGGCCAGAGGAGTTTTTTTTAAAGAAAAAAAAATTCATTATTGCTATACTTTTCGGGTGCGATTAGTGGTGAAGAAGGTAACCAATGGAACCCGAAACGTAGAGCAATAAAGAGTTCCTTTTTCTTTAAAAAGAAATTAATATAATCGCAAATATTATGCTTACCTTCCGAATACTTATAGGTCCATATATTATCCTATTTGTCGATTTCTTTTTTTGCTCTCCTTTTTTACTAATTTTTTTTATTAAGTTTATACTTTTCAAGTTTTATTTTTAGTGAACACATTATTACCATGCTTCTCATTTACATTTTTCCATAATGTTTTTTTACTTTCTCTTACTCATATTAAAAGGTAGTATTGTAATCATGCCAAAAATTTCGATATCGAGTTTTCACCGGAAATACACGATTTGAGTTCGCCTGAGTTCAAAAAAGTATTTTTTATAAAATGGTCTTTGTGTTTGTATGTGAACAGTATAGTATAGCTGAAAAACGAAGAAACGCAGAAGTCAAACTTGATATTCTATTAAGGTATCCCCATGGGATCCGACAAATAAATGCATTTATTAGTCTTAACAATTTTGGTTTTATTTGTAATTACGAAATTATTTATTTTCAGGGAAGCAGACATTTATAACGAGGGGTTTAGTGATAACGATACCTGGTATGTAAGTTAGTACATTCAAAAATACTCTATAGAATTTCGTAATTTCTCTCGTAATTTGTTTATCTAAATGCAGCAATATTTATAAAATGCTGAGCGTATTTTTAATTATATGTATATTAAGCTGAGGTGTTATGGGTTTACTGGGTTCGATTCCCAGTTCTGACCTTGGATTTTATTTGTTGTATTAATATGAGTAATATTTAGTAAAAAGTGGGTGTGACACTTGAACGGTAGTTGGCATTATTTTACTCTTTTTTTATAATGATATATAAAAAGCATTGAATGTAATGATCATTTATTATTATTTAAAAGGATAAATAAGAAAACAAATGAGTTGACACTATCAGAAGGACATCAAATGGTTAATGGTGATTGTTCTGAATCTGTTCAATCTGTAAAATCGCGCAGGAAATATGGTTACGACTTTTATCCAGAATTTCCTTCTAGGAAGGATTCTTGCGCTTCGTCAACAATAACATCAACAAATCCATCAAATAATAGGTAACTTGTTCCATTCGTTAAGTAAAGAGAGAAAAACAAACACCTTATTTTTTCTTAATTTTATTCTCATGTAGATTTTCCCTTCTAACAATGATTCATTCTTATTTCCTACAGTACTAAGGTAGTGATCTCGATAATTAACATTTCCAAAAATTCAAGCTAAATGTATTATATACATACTATATAACAATCTACTTTCCATCTCCTCAAGTTAATAAAGGTTTAAAAAGGAATCACTGAAATTTATATTTTAATCTCCGCTTATTTAAATCCAGTTTCTTATTCTTTAATTGTCAGCAAGTAATCCTTATTGAATTCATAAAAAAGTAAAGTAAAAATTGCAGCTCTCGATTCATTAGTCTTTACCTTGAAGTTTATTTTATGATATCCTTTATCAGGAATAACTAAATGATTATTATCCTTATATCATCTTTTCAAAGTTTCTTTCTTTTTTTTTTCATCCTACCAAAATTTTGGGCTACTCTATATTCACCTCACCTCTAATCTTACCTCCAAATGATTAGAAACACAACTGTACAGATCTGTAGCCCTAATGGCTACTCAATTCCTGCTTCCTTGTTCCATATTTTTGGAACCATAAATCATTCCATATTATATATAAATAATCCATATTTGCCAATACCTTTTCATTAAGTATTATTATTAATATTTTTAGAAGCGGCGTAGTTTGTCCATTACAGTATGAACGAGATGAGAAAAAATTTGTATTTGAAGCTGGTGAGTAATTCAGTGTCATTTTATAGGCAGTCGTTCTTTATGACTGAATTATTTTTCTTCATTCTTTATTTTTGTTTTTAGAGCTTGAAGGTGGAAAAACATTAATTCTTGTACAACTTGTTAACCAAACTTATGTGGTTCAAGAACAAATTTTGAGAGACTTCACTACCGGCATACCTACAATACTGTTGAAGCATAGAGCCAATAGATTTACGGATCAGACTGAAAATATTGTGATTACACCAGTTACCCATCCTGGAATTTTCCGTGGTTTAAAGGGGTAATTATCTAATAATTCGAAATATATTTTCAATTCTTTTATCACTTTCGATTTTTCCCTTATGGAATCAAGTTTACACATTTTTGAATAAAAATTATCTTTCTAGTATATTTTACTAGACTTCAATTTTTTCATATTTCTTGATATGTTCAATGCTGTCGAAGAGTAATTCCTGAAGTTTACAAAAAAAAAAACGCTATATTATTCAGATTCCATAACTAATATATATCTTATTTATTTTATTTTTTTTATGGCAGATGCGGTATCATGAGTAATTCACAAGGGATACTTATGCCTCTAGCTAATGTAGGACAATTTTTAAGAATTGTTTCACCTCAAGATAAATATTTGCCAGCCCTTTTTGATGTAAGTTATTAATTTAGTATTTTTATATATTAAAGATTGAAAAGAAGATGTGAGATTATATGCAAGGTATTTCGTAAGCCTGTGTATTCTTATGCAGTTTAGATAGTGTATACCAGTTTACGGATATTTAAACAAACATTTCTAAATCCTTAGGAGCCTCTTTGATATTTCATTTTAATCCCCAAACAAAATGTTAGAATCATTGATTTCTAGAAAAAAAATCTTAAGGATCACCAGTTAGCGATCCCTGTTATAGTGGCTAGCTTAGTCTCCTTTGGTGCGAGGGAACAGGTGAAATCCGTGGGGCTAAATAATAATAATAATAATAATAATAATAATAATACCTTATTTTTAAATAATAAATTGCAGAGAATAAAATACGAGTATTAACAGCAATGGGAAATTTTGTCTGCTGGAGGTTTAGTTTTATACAAATAACATTTTCAGAAAGTTTACAAACGAAAAAGATAACCAAAACAAAATAAAAAGCAGTTTTTTAAATAAAATAATAATACCCTTAATAAAAAAATTATGAAAAAATGAAACAAAAATAAAATTATCTTATAGAAATAAATCTATTCTCTACAATTACTACTATGACTATTTTATAGAGAAAATAATAACTAAGACTATCAAATAATAAAAAGAAATAATACATAAAAAATATATGAAAATATCTTGAAAATTTAATAAGTGGCAAAATTAAAAATTAAACATATTTATTAAATGTGCCAGGCATGTCGAGCATCTAAAAATTAGTGGGATTAGCTTATTAAGGAGTTCAGCTATGGCAAAACAGGCTGACGAAAATAGGAATTGCGAATCTCAGAGAGCATTGAACAATCCGCCATAAAATGCACTATATTTTAGTCGTGAGAGCTAAGACTGTTTATCCAATCGGAAAACGTGGGGAGTTACAGTTGATAGGCAACCCAGTATAGCGAAGGCCATTACTGAAAGGCGAGAGGAACAGTGTCGTGATGACCAGCCGCCTCCTACAATAAAGATCGGCGTCGCAGCAATTCAAACTGCAGTACTTATCAGCTGTTGCGCTAAGGTTTAAATATGCATGAATTATCAATTCCAGATAGTACTGTTTTTCACTTATGATTATATAATATTTTTTGAGTTTATATTGTACAAATTTATGAGTGTGAATTTAAAACAGTACTTATAAAAAGTATGTTTCTATCATAATTTCAAGTTACTATTTTATAAGTATCCTTGCTTCTGAGACCTTTTTCCGGAGTTCTTTCATTGATGTACTTCCGAAAGGAAAAAATAAATACCATAGTCAATCAAACTCGACTTAAATAAATTACTCGTACTTAAATATACAAGCATAACCTCCTCTAACTATGGCATTTTTTTTTCGTGAGGTTATAGTAATGTGTTGGTAGGGTTCAATAATTGATGAACTCCCAGGTTGTAAAATATTTTTTTCTCAGCGCTGTCAGGGGCAACTTGACCAATCGATACCTTGGAACGTGATATATTTGCTTTTGTTAAAATTTCATTTCTAAATATGACCAGGAATCCATTGGATTACAAGTCAATTCCATTTCTGAGAAGCTTACATAACAATACTTAAAATTCAAGCACACTTTTTGAGATACTGGGTTCTGGATCGGTAATAGCTTGAGAGTCCATCAACATCACTCATTATTTTTACTGCTGTCCCTTCTCTTTCAGTTAGAAGTGACATGCTACCGATCCCGCAATCTCAAAAGATTTCGAGAAAACACCGGGACGCCCCTTCTGCGGAGCCATTCTTATAAGGAAGAGAAGATTAAGTTTAATCTATAGTTCCTACTCCAGGATCCCAAGTTCAATTTCATGCACTACGCTTTTATTCATGGGACTTAGTAATAGTACTTCTGTTCTAGTATTACTTGTAGATATTCTGTGCGCATGTCTGATACTCGACTTCAGAGAAAAAAGTTTATTAAAACTTAATTTATTTTTTTACTTCAAGACTACTCATGGAAAATTCAACGTAAAACATTTCATATTCTGCAGCAAGCCGTTTGTGACCTGACTGGATAATTCACATTTGAGATCACATTTGTGGTGTAAATACTTTTAACAATCAACATTTTTCTTGTTTTATATATGTTTTCTAAAATGGGCTTCGCTTTTCATTCGTGAATTCACCCCCGTTTAGCTGGATGAAACCGTTTATAAGTTACCATATTCATCAGAGACATTTTCCGTGGTAGCCTGCTTCATTTTGTGGTCATCGACCGGTTTCGGGCGTTCGCCCATCTCCACTGACTGAGTCAGTGTGTAAACTAAGTTTGCTCTGTGCAAGTCTGTGTTGTCACACTGTCTGAAAAACGCATCCTGGAGATGGGCGAACGCCCGAAACCGGTCGATGACCACAAAATGAAGCAGGCTACCACGAAAAATGTCTCTGATGCTTTCCAGCTCTGCGGAACCAACCACCACAACAACAGTTACCATATTGTCACTAAATGATATGTAACAGAAAATAAAGTAGTTTAAACAGATTGTTAACGGCATTTCATCTTTCAAAAGATTTCATCTGAAAAATTACATGTTTGCAACAATTTATTAAATTCTTTTTCGTTTTTGTTTAATCTTCTAGAGTTTAGTACTGAGTTGGGAATCAAGCGACCAATACAGAAGTTTGAATATTTCTTAGATGACCAATAGAGCCAGATAAAAATGGAGAGATTACTTTTTTGAAGTTACGAAGAGTGTTTTTATCTTCAAAAATCTGGAGTACTTCTTGAAATTTTTAACGTAGAAGAAACTTCTGACTAACCACTTAAATAAAAGAAAGGTGTAGTTCATTGATGTTTGTTCTTTTGTTTACATTGATAGGTGTAGTTATTTTTCATTTTTTTTTAAGACGTTTTATAAAATTGTTTTAGTTTTGTTGATTTTTTTATTTGTTCGTTTCATTCTTTTTTTTGTTTATTAAATTGGTATATATAATTTTAGTTGAAAAAATAATGTTTTGAATGAGGATTAAAACTCTTTTATATAGTTTGTCGTAAGATAATGACTCGTTAGATATAATTATTATAAAACGTTTTTCTTGTTCCTATCTAACTTCAGTGATCTAAAAGTACAAATTTATTATACTTAAAGAATTTTGTAAATATACAAATTGAATGTTTAGTTTTTCGAAATAGTTATTGCTTTTTAATGTTAAGAAAATTCAAATTGTTTTTATTATATTACTTTTTTACCTATAAAATGTTTCATTTCATTTTTGTAAATTGAAAAGTGCCTTTATTAATTTAAAATATAATTTCGTTTATTATTTTTATTGTTTAAACCCTAGATTATTAAAACAATATATAAAAAATCTAAAATGATGAAATAATAGTTTATTCGCCTGTTTTTTTTATTTTTGCAGAATTTTCATCATAAAGCTAGCGCTGGAGATGCAGGAGGTTTAAAACCCTCCAATTCCCAAACGCACCTATAGGTGCGTCACATTTAAAAATGTATTTCTTTAAAAGTGCTACAAATTTCTCCATTCACGCGAATTGTAGTGGTAACAGGGAGTACCTAAATTGTATTTAGTGTATATAGCCAGCAGTAGGGGCGCTGGAAACCTAATATTTCTGAGTTTCACAAAAAGTTTCCATAGTGTTTAGAAGTAATTGTGACTTAGTCTTGGATTTTCGTCAGAAATGGCTGCAATACGGTAAGTTTTTCTGATTTTTCTTATTATTTATTATTATGAGTGTTGTAGTAAATGTTATATGACCGGTTTACATTTTTTTCTATTGAAATTGATGAAATATCTGGTTCAAAACATATAAGCACCTCTAGGTGCGTTTGGGCAAATCCAGCTCCGAACGTTCCCGGTGCATCTCTCTTGTAATATTTTGATATTATATTATTTTTCTCGTAGTTCATTCATATTAATTCTTCTTAGTTTTTATTTTGCTAATCCGAAATGAGACTTAACTAACTGATCAACATTCCAAAAAGTTATTTATCTTCCTTTATAAATACCATATGACAGAAATTATTTCTTTCTATTTTCGAGTACTTCAGTAGCTTATTCAAGTGCTTCTTCTTTCTACTTCCTATGCAATTTCAGTACAGGAGTGCTATTTTTTCAATAATGTGGTCAAAAGTGATTATTTTTTTTTATTTTGTGTGTTTAGAAGGAAAACTGTCCCACTTCACGAGATTGTAGCTCGAATTGAAGCTGGAGAAGACCTAGAAAGCTTACAAATTACTCTATTTCCACCAGAAGAAGGGGCCGAAACCGATGTCGAAAGCGGAGATGAGAATGAGTTTGTCCTAAATCATCTGCCGGGAAGTATGCTAAGAAACGAGGTGGAAGTACAATATGCAGGCGAACCGGAATCATTCAACGCCAGTGGTTTACCAACTGAGACAGAAATCAATGATGATATGATGGACAAGTGTTCAGATGAACATCAGGTGAAGAAAAACGGTATTAGGAAGGGAAAAAGAAACAATAACTTTCATAAAAGCAAGAAAAACCTCAAAGAAGAAACTCTAAACGTTTCCAAATCGGGCAATGTCCAAATAAAATCCAAAATAGAAATAATTTGCAGTCCTGCAACAATATATGGATGGAAGACGAAACAGTGTTCACAAAGAGAGCAGGGAATGGAGATGAAAATGAGAGATATAGCAGTTATTCACAACTACAGAACTCTAGTGTTGAATGGTTCGAGAAGATTTTTTCTGCAGATTTGGTCATGCAAATAAAGGAGCAAAGTACTTATATGCCTTGCGAAGAACCACATCTCAATTTAACTGAAAGAAGTAATCGAAGTCTTGTGGCCATCCTCTACTTACAGGGTACTGACACCTAAATACGCGGCATGTCCAGTAATTAAGTTATTGAATTTTTAAGTAGTTCAACATTTTTAGTTGAACAAAAAATTACCTGGTTACATTAGTACATATGTCAGCTATTTTAGACATAGTCACCATCTCTCACTGCAAGTGGTGAAACTGGGATATTAATTTTTTGGTGCCTTCTCGAAGTACTTTCCCGCCAACCCCTTCGTCCAGTTCTCCACCTCCCCTTCACCTCCTCGTCGGTTGAAAACCTTTTTTCACTCATGTGCAGCTTCAGGGAGGTAAAGAGATAGTAATCTGAAGGTGCTAGGTCAGGGGAATGCGCGGGATAGTTCAGGACATCCCATTTAAACGAGGCAAGCAGTTCCTTCGTGGCGTTGGCCGTGTGTGGTCTGGCATTGTCGTGCAGCAGGCAGACTCCCTTTGTCAGCATGCCTCTCCTTTTGTCCTGAATCACCCTCCGCAATTTTTTTAGTGTCTGCCCAACTGTTGAGACTGCCTTTTGGTTTCAGGTATGTAGTGTGCAACCCAAGTTTCATCTCCAGTAATGATGGAGCGGAGAAATTCATCTCCATGGAGTTTGTAGCGTCTCAAAAACTTTTGCCCGGCCTCCATTCGATTCAACTTGTGTTGGTCTGTCAGCTGTTTTGGGACCCACCTCGCGGACAGTTTCCGATATCCGAGGGTTTCTGTGATGGTTTCGTGTAGCAGAGATCTTAAGATTTGCGGAAACATCGCAGAAAGTTCATCCACAGTCAATCTGCGATCGTCACGGAGCGCATTTTCGATTTTTTCCACAATTTCGTTAGTCACAGTTGAAGGTCTTCCGCTCCTCTGATCATCATGCACAGACGTACGACCGTTTTTAATCTCGCGACACCACTTGAACACCCTCGTACGATTCATAGCTTTATCACCATATGCAGTTTTTACCTCATTATAAACCGCAACCGGAGTTTTTCCCTTCCAAACGAGACAACGGATGACGCCGCGTATTTCACACTTGGCGGGAGATTGGATTGACATTTTTCACGAAACGTATTGTCGCGTCGACAGATGTCAACTACTGACCTCGAATCGGTCTCGTTGCGGAGGGGAGGAATCAGGCTACACGACAGTGTAGCCAACATGTCGAAAACAAAATCCCTCCGGCCGTGAGAGCCTCAGTAGACTTACTTACTGGACACGCCTCGTATATAATGATGTTTTGGGAAACGCACTCTGGTACCCATAATTCTCTTGTTGCTTCTAGTATGCGCCGTAACAGATTTTTTGAGATTCAGAGATACCTACACTTAGAAGACAACAACAACTTACCAATAAATGACAAATTTGGAAAAGTCCGTACTTATCTAAGCATACTGGACAAAAATTTTCTTTCAAATTTTCATATAATGGGGGCATCACATATTTCAATAGACGAGAGCATGATCCCCTACTATGGAAAACATAGTTCCAAGCAACATATTCACGGGAAACCTATAAAATTTGGTTACAAAATATGGTCGGCGTCTACAAGAAATGGTTATCTCATTACTTTTGAACCGTATCAAGGGTCAAAAAACGCACCACTACCAAGCAGAACGAAGTAGTCTTGGGGGCAGCGGTTATCTTGGAACTTTTGTCAAGACTACCAGTAGAGCATGGACCTTAAAATCTTCATTTTGACCGTTTTTTTAGCAGCATAAAATTGATTAGAGAACTATCTAAGCTAAACACAGGAGGGACAGGCACCATACTAGAAAATAGGACGAATAAGTGCCCTTTAGAGGACTCAAAAAATTTGGTGAAAAAACCACGCGGCAAAATTTCTTTTCGAAACACGGAAGGTATGGTGGTAGTAAAGTGGAATGATAATAATATCGTCACAATAGCTTCTAATTGTCACGGTATAGAACCTACGTCAAAAGTTGACCGCATAGGGACAATCGATAAAAAGCGAGTATAAAAATTCAAGTGGACTGCCTAAATCTCACCAAAATGTATAACTGCTTTATGGGGGGAGTAGATAGATTCGATCGAAATCTTCATTCTATGAGAGTTTCACTGAAAGGACGCAAGTGGTGGTTCCCACTTTTTGGAATGGACATTTGGCATTTGGAATTGACAGTGCTTGCCAAAATGCCTGGATTTTGAAGAAACATTGTGAAAACAATAACAAATTGACATATGTTGATTTTCGAAGAGCGATGGTTCAAGAGTATTGCTATAAGTACGGGAATGCTCCAGAGAAGCCTGGTCGAATTCCTAATTGTCGCAAATCAATGTTAGTAAGACAAAGAGGCATTGATAATCCACATGTTTTGGATAAAAGTAGCAAACATTTATGTTGTGCATTATGCCATAAAAGGACCCGAAAATTTTGCAGAAGGTGTAATGTCGGCTTTCACGTTCATTGCTCTCATAATTTTCATCTCCGAAAAAAAAGTAACCCATTTTACTTATTTACTTAAAAAGTACTTCTAGAATTTAAATTTAATATTGTAAATATATATGTATGAAAATGTATCAACAATAAAAGTAATCCAAATTCCAAGACTTATTTCTACCTTTCCTTGAGTGAAGCCTTTCTGCCCAGACGCACCTACAGGTGCTATACAAGTTTCCAGTGGACTTTTTAAAATTTTGTTTAAGAATAGCATAGACACTATTAATGAAGGTCTTATAAACATGTTAAAGAATAATATTAAAAGAAATCCTTAAGGATGAATTGTGGGCGTTGGAGGGTTAATCTCACGATAACTTTACAATTTCTGTATCTCTATAATATCTACATACAATATAATTTAGATCAAGACTTCATTTTATGATATTTGTTTGTTAGATAATTTAGATCAAGAATTTATATACAGTAAACCCCCGCTAATCCGGCACCTATCTTGAAAAAACGCGACTTTAAAAGCGTTTTAAACTCGATTTAAAGCCTGTTCTAGAAGAAAGTACTGATGAACTGCTTATAGAGTGTGTTAGGGCCTCAGTCAGAGCCCTAGCCTGTGGATGCCGAATCAGATGACGTAGAGGGAGCTGATGATAATTCAACACCCCTGCCTACATGGAGTAAAGCAAATGCTGCTATCGACACATTCATAAGGTTTGCTGAACGCAACAACTCTTACAGTGCTTCAGAACTCGCTAACTTACGTACAGTGCGAAAGGAGTTTTTGAAGAAGATATCTGATTCAAAAAAAAAAGAGACATTAGGTCTTTTTTCAAATGAAATATGTATGTACATATATACGTATGTTTAACAACGTAGTCTGTAGATAAATGTATTTTAATCGTCTCCTTTATAATCCTTTATTTTTTTTTCCGTATTTTTACAGTATACATTTCTATACAGTAATTTCTTAATAAGGCACTTAGCCAAATTACGGGCAGGCCATACGTCTTCGTTTTTTACATGTGTAAAACCAGTTTTCCGTTATTCTCGTACGTTATTCACCCTACAGTCCCCAGAGATGCCGGATTAGCGGAGGTTTACAGTACAGTTTCGTGATACCTATATTGTTAGAGAATATAATTTCCTCATATTAAAAAAGGAGCTTGTAAGTATTTGTACAGCTCTTTTAATAATCGATCCCTTTTGTGCAGCATTGATGGGCATTCCATTACTATATGTTTGAAGTATCTCTCGCATAACGGAGATGGCGCTCATTAAATTTAATAAGTGCCGATCCGCTAATATAATTATTTTCTGTGGAATAGTGGCAACTCGCTTGATTCTGCATACAAGATAAGTAGATGGATTGCGTAAGGGATTCGAGTATGACTTAATACATTTATTCTGCATTATCTGAGCTGGCTTTAAGATAGATTTCTTGACCCGGGAGTAGAAAAAGCAGCCAAAATCTATACCTGTCCTAATTACATCCATTCTGCCCTGATGTAAAATAATAATGATACATCCGGATCTGCACCCTATTTGTTATGAGAGGTCGATCTCAGTCAATATGTGACTTCTAGGGCAGAGTGCTAATATTGTGGCAAGGGGAAAACTCTACCTGTACGTATCTAATGTCCCCTGCAAACCTAACCTTTTTTTTGTAAAGGAGCATATTGTTTGGAAATTATAGCCATTTGCCGTCGGTCCAGTTATACAAATTACCAGACATCTTTTCTAAAGCGCTCTTACACCGATCAACGTCGATTGCCACAATATATATACAGACAGCATACTGGAGCATGCTCGTTTCTGAAGAGAGAATATTTTCAATGTTTGATACATAAATATTATATAGGATTGGACTCAAAACCGATTCTATGGCAGCCCCATCTGGGCTAGATATGGTACCTCCTAGCTGTCGTTTATTTTGAAATTTGTATTCCTATCAGATATTAAGTTTATATCATTTTATGTGAATGTAATGGGAAAGCCGATCACTTTTATTTTATCTGTTAAAACGTGCAATTGGACTGAATCAGATGCCTCAGTGAAGTCCAAGAATAAGGCCAACGTGACCTTATTTGAGGCAAAAGTATTGTGTATGTGAGTATCTGTGTTTGGCTTGTGCATACCGATTTCACTTTTCTAAACCACTCTGAGATTTGGGGTATTTTTCAAGGTATCCCAACCACTCTAGCCTAGCCTTAATTCGCCTTTCGAATGTTTTCATGAGACAGGAAGCTAGAGTATATGGGACGGTAGGAGTTGCAGTCGTCTTTAGGTTTATTTGGTTTCAATATTGGGCATACGACATAATTCTTCCACTGCAGGGGGGAAGCTGCTCGTTCTTCACATCACATTATATAACTTTAAAAGTGCAAATTTAGCAGAGGCCGGAAGATTGGAGATCATTTTATAATGAATTTGGTCATTGCCGGAGAGGTGTTAGATTTCCTTTTAAAGTCAATTTTCATGACAAATTTAAAAATAGTTATTACTAAATTTTAATTGCCCTTAGTATTTTCTAGGAAGTAGAAGCGTGTATTATACTTGAATGATCGCCTGGAGTGGTAGCATATTATTTACAAGAAGAAAGCCTAATATCACAGATCTTTCAGTACTCAGCTAAAATCAGTTTTCATGGTAAAATCTTGTAAATTAAAATTTCTATTTAAATTAAAATTTGCAAATTAGAAAGGACTAAAAAACCTATATTGTGCCAACTGCACTGCAATAAATTTAAAATTAAACAATGATTTAATTTATATATATGTTTTAATTATCAAAGGTGCATACTTCTTGAATGGTATTTACAAGGAAACTTTTCTCGTGGACTATATTTTGTATGTGCACTATTAAATCTGTAACAAATCCTTTGGGGTTCCAGTGTGGCTGGTAAGATCTCCTTAGTGAATGTAAACTTTACAATTTGGTTTTTAATGTAAAGTGTTCCGAGATCTGGAAAGTCAAGCTTCACATCGCCATTTCTGTACAAAACTTTCCACAAAGTCTGAAAATTGGAACGAATTATTCAAGTTAGCATAATTTTCAAGCTGAAAATTTCATGAGAAGTGGTTTAAAAAAAAAATAAATTGAATTGTATTAAATATAAATTTAACAATTACTGCATTAAGGATGCTTATTTATTATTAGTAAATTTAATATTTTGTTTAAATTTGTACTTTTAAAGTTCTTTATCTGGTAATCATTTGTCTTATCCATAGGCAGTTAACTTTGAAAATATGAAGTCTCTCAATAAAGAAAAAGCAAATCTACCTAAAACTTCCAAATGGGATAAGAATTCTAATAATTAAAATCTTAGAGTGCAAAGATTTGATATTCAGTATGTGTTATTATATAATATGAGAGGAGGAGTTTTGCGATAGGGATAGGTGATATTTAATGAATGTTATCTTAATCCGACATGAAAAAAAAAAAAAATGAAAACCCTTTTAGTATAATAAAATATTTGAATGCGTATTAATCATTATCTCGATAACAGCCGTGATACTTGCCAGGACAATGGTAATGTATGGTTAAAAAAATGGTTGATGTGTCCATGAAAATATATATTTTAGGTGATTAGTAGTTGAATCCATTAACTATGAAGCGAAATAATTATATCTGAGTTTTGAAGTATGGAAAAATATCGCGAAGCTAATATGTAAATACTTGCAACATAACAAACTTGGTATTATTTTATTATTGAAGTATAAATTGTTAATTTATTAACCTGACAAGCATAGATCACGATGAATTTATGTCAAAAACTAACGGGCATTATATCGCAAATTTGGCAGCTAGTAGGTTCTAATTAACATTTATGAATCGAAATGTTTGTACTTAAAAAACAATTACCTCTGTAATAGTCTGTAGTGCATATAATACACATTCTTTATCAATGTTACAATCACATGCCAAAGAGCAGTAGTTAACAGGTGCTATCGGGATCTGTAAAATTGTCAGAATTATTCACTTTTGCCGGAAAAGTGACCACATTCTGGGGCCATTTTTCTTACTTAATTGGAATGAAAGAAACAGTTTTCTGTAGCGTATATAATATGTTTATACTTAGAAAAAAGTCAGAAGGAATATACAGGTAAATACTTACTTTATCATCAGAATATTGTTTTGTCTGATGTAGATCGAAATGTTCAAGCAAATTTCTTGAAAGCTTGAAAATTGGTTGAAAGTGGTTCAATTCTCGTCGAATACCGGTATCCAACGACCACTTTTCCAATGTAAAGAGACCTAAGTTTTTCAAACTTATACTCTGCAATGAAATGCATAAATTAATATTTAAAAAAACAAAATACTTCAATAATAAAATAATACCAACTTTGTTATGTTGCAAGTATTTGCATATTAGCTTTGTGATATTTTTCCATACTTCTAAAATTGCTAGAAAAAAAAAAAATTGCAAGCCAATATGAGACAAAAATATAAAGTTTATGTGATAATATCCCTCAAGACTTCAGACTTGTTGATTGCACACCGAGTCTTGATTTTAAGCTAAATCTTATACATTCCTGAAATCAGCTTTTTTTTATTCAAATCGTCATTTTAACATTCGTGATTACTTAATAAATTGCTAAGATTAAATTATTAAGTAATGTAAAATATTGGTAATATTAAACCGATATCTTTAAAAGAAAAAGTACATTTAAGCAGTTCAAATCATTTCAAGAATTCACAAATGTTCAATACAGTGAAGAAAATGTTTTAGAATATTTTGTCATATTTCCTTGATTTGAATGCTTACCTTCTACAGAATATTTTTCTCCAATTTCAGAGACAAAGTTATTTTTTATTTCCTCAAATATATCTGTTACTACCATTATTAAATATGCTTAAATAATGTTAAGTAACGTTTGTTGTCAAGGCAATGGGCAAATAAAAATAATTTGTTGTTAGTAAATATGATAACATTTCTTCTTCACGCTTTATTACATACTGTTCGAATTATCTCAGCCTAACTAATTATAAAAGGGTAAATGAATTTTCTTTATTTTGATTTTTGAATTAAATTTGAAAACCTTGCATAACTATATTATTTATTAGGATTTTTAATAATTAGCAGAGAAAAAATGCTTATATACTAAACAATATGTGCTTCTAGTAATTGCCGATAGATAGCACTACACGTATTATCCGTATCAATCTTCGGACATTAAGTTGTCTATAGCACTCTCTGTTGAACCGCATACAAAACATTAGTAGCATCTCCACTCATTCGGCATTTGCTTGTAAACATCCGCTGTCGTTATCTATTTAATCCAAAGTATCTTGGGAAGACTGCGTGTGTGTTGTTTTTTCCAAAACGGAGTGCCAAAATAATAATAAAGTTAGACTTTATAGAAAACGCAATAGGTACGTTTCGAAAGACATGCCCTTGGCTGGGTTAACAGATCCTGTTGATCCTTGGCAGCAAATCCAGCTTAAACAAGAGCTAGAGGTGAGAGACTTATTTGCCTGTTATTTTTCTTAAGTAAATTTTTATTATACCATTTTTTTATTATATCATTTTTTTGAAATATGGACATCTGTTTGTATAGTTTTAAAGATAATATCTAACAGTAACGGTTGTTACTCTAGTCCATGTTGCAGTTATTTCATTTGTTTGTTTTTTGTATTTATTAAATATTACTTAGAAAATTCAAACAGATATACTTGTTTTACTGTGATAACGTTTAGAAGTTTACTTTGCACAGGTTATATTTTCATAGTAATTAATTGATTTAAATCTTCTGTGAAGGATCTTGTTATGTTCTAAGTTCATATTATTTCAGTTTATTATAAATCTTACGTTTCCTAATAACTGCGTAATTGTGAAGTAAATTTGATGTTCTATATACTGAGTAATTGTTAAATTCAATTAAACAGTAATTTCTTATAGCAAGAATCTCTTCCGAGTTAAATTTTCTATATTACGGTCATGGTAAAAATAAATTTATAAACAAAAATAGATTTACATTTAAATTAGATGAAATACACAAAATACAGATGTTGAAAGTAATCTTTTTAAAATTGTGTTCAAAGAAATATCATCTTGAGTCAAATTACTTATCACTTAAAAGTGCAAAATTTAAACTGAGCTTTCAAAGCCATTTCCAAATTAGCTTTAGCAATAAGTCTATTTTATACCGATTGATTGTTTGAATCTTAAGAATTGCTAAATTATTAAAAAAAACATAGTATTGAATAATCATCTTTAATACATTAATGTAACTACTAAAATATGAAATTATTTTTGGTAGAAATGTAATCATGTGATTGTCGCATATAGAAAGTTAATTCATACAGTAATATTATCATCGCATTGAACTTGTATAATTTAAATTTTATAGAAGATTGATTTTTATTTGATCATTTTTATTGAATTGCTTGCATTAAAAAAAAAAAACTCAGTAATCACTGTTGATAATTACTTTAGTTTGGTATGAAAATAAAAAGCACACTTTTAAACGGTACATTTTTCTATTTCTGGGCAAATATTGATAAATCACTTTTGTGATCTCATATTCAATAATTCTTGTATTAAAGATTATTATATATTCTATATCTAAATGTATTAATTTTTCTTTTACTTGTATAGAAATTAGGATTATCTTGGGGGTAGTTATCTGCATGAAGCTTTACTAGCACTTAGAGAATATTATATATAATTTAACCCATATTGTCTATCCTTGAGCATGGGATTTGCTGGTAATATTGCTGGCTGCTTTGCCAAGTGTCCATTGTTTAAGGTTCACTTTCCATCAGTACTGAAGGAATGATTCTCATAAGAAGATAAGATCATTTTACAAAGTTGGAAATTCACAGTCATTACATGTTAATAATTGTTTTCTCAATACGTGTTTAAGCTGGCTTTTTATAAATTTTGCTATTATTCTCTAAAATGAATTGATTAAGGAGGAAAATGTGCCATGTTACATCTCCAGATGTACTGAATTCCCGAATCTAACAAAAAATATCTGAGACTGTGCAAACTTCATATACCAAATGGTTATCAACAGGGAAGAATGCGATAGAATGTTCTGATAAAGTCTAACTTTTAAATCAATTATTTGCAATATAACGAAATCGGCCCCAAACATTTTTACTTTCTCTTACTTTACGTGTCACCGCGTGTTTAAAATATCCTCTTGGTAATTCTTAGCGCAAGTTTCAACACCTTTTTCACAAAGATGGATTTCTGTTGTCCCTTGATAGTGCACTCCACGCCAAACCATAACGGAACTTGATTAATACCCTTTTTATTCTACCAATCACTTCCCTGTTTCTTTAGAGCTATGTGGACATACCCTGATTTTGGCGGTCCTGTCGTGTGTAAACTAAAATTTTTCTCTAAAGACCGAGTGTGCATAACGCTACAATAGAACTTTAGATCTATCATGTCTAATTTGCTCTAGAGAAGTTGAAGTGGCTGACCTGCAATTCTCTAGTAAGCAACCATCTCTAAGGATGCTTTTAATCATTCTCGACATAGAACTTTCTAAGATGACCATCTCGCGAGGTATGATTTTATTTTGTTTCCAATGAGTGCTTCTTTCTGGATCGGATTACCAGCTTTTATCGCGTTTTCTGTACGAGAATGCTTGGAACGGGGACAAGAGATAGTCTCGTTTTGCCCGTTAATGATACGATAAACAAACACGGCTAATACAAAGAGGATGAATTGTTTCAAAAATCTGAGTAGCTGATTTGCCCACATTGTAAAGAGCTACTGCAGTTAAACGGTTTTCTTTGTCATTTAATGTAATTTGTAAAATATTCATATTGATTAACATTTTTAAAGCTTTACTAATAAGGTATAAGATAACAATATTATCATTATCATATTTTCCTTCATCGTCTAAACGCTTACGCAGTGTGAGGAGGCAGGCTGTAGAAAATGCCTTCTTCACCCCATCTTCCCACTTTCTACCTCTTTCTCTTTTGCCATCTACTCTGGCTTCATAGGCAGTATTCATGCGAAACAGGAGAGTCCTAACCATATTAGTCTGTGCTGCTCTATGATTTCGATGGCTGTCCTTACATCAAGTTTGAACCTGTTGGTGGCGTTTGTCATCCTATCCATTCTGATTTCCTCAAGTACCTCATCTATGTTTAACTGGTTTTAGAGGAGTATATCAGGATCGGGAGGAATATGGATTTATATACAGCCAAATTTTGGCCTGATTCGACGGGAAACCTCTTTTGACGGCATTAAATATACTGGTCGTTGCACCTTTACAATCTGTGATTTTTCTGTCTATTTAATCGTTTTCGTTTAGGTGCACTCCCAGTTATTTAAAATTTTCCCTTGCTGGATTATCTCGCCTTTTATCCCAATTATTTTCATATTTTTGTGTGGCTTTTTCCTCTTATCTTCATTATTATTATTTGCTAGACTTATACCCATAATATTGGTGAGTTCTTCGTGTAACATACGTCAATATAACTGAAGATCTTTGTCATTTTCAGTAAGTAAAAGATAACAATATATATACAATATCACCTTTGTAATCCTCGATTGAATTTTTATATCATTATTTATGACAGGATTAGGTGTATAAAACTAGCATTTTTATTTGAAATATTTTTTTGAGAAAAATAGTTTTGGGGAAGGGGTTGGGAGATATAGGAGAGGAGATTTCCCCTCTAAGCTACATTTTTAATAATTGGTGAATTCATATTATCTATCTATTTTTATATATGCATGTATTATTTTTAATTTAAGGCGTGTCAATATTTATGGTCATTAGCGCCAGGAGCCTTCTCAGTGCACTGCCGGCCTCCGGACAGTGTTCTCTCGCTACAGATAAAACTGTCCATCACTAAACAGTGAGCTGTAGAGGCTCGTAGAAATATATATATATATATTGTGTGTGTATATATTATTGAGGACTATTAAATTATTGTACAAATTCCAAGAATGAGAAAATTTGTTGATTTGAAGTTGAAAAATGCCAAAAGATAGTTGGTGTTCACATTGTGACTTTATATGAATTTTTATACTTTCAAGTCTTGTAGTTCAAGTAAGTTTCTGTTTTACATAAAAAATTACAATAATCACACCTGTATTAGTGTTTTTGATATGAATTATTCATATCTTGTTTGTTGATTAGATAAGATAAATCTTCCCAACCCGATAAGTAAATATTTGATTAAATGATGTGCGTAGAAGAATAGGATATAAAAAAAAAAAAAGATTAATAAACGGTTTGGAATAAATATCATACGGCAATAAGATAAATGAATTCTCTCTCTCTCTCTCGTATTATCAAACATATAAATAGAAATATAGTTTGAAGTGATTTCACGACTCTTCTTTCATTGTTTGAACTTTTGAATGGAATAAAATTCTTTGTTTGAGTACGATGTATTTTGATTAGATTTAGGACAGTGAAGGGTTAATATGGAGGATGATCCTTTCTGTAAGCAATATGGGATAAAAAAAGCGTGAGAGAAAAATTCCATTTTTCAGTATTTTACAAGTTTGCTTTTCTTTTATAAAAAAAAATAGCTTTCTGATAATGTTTAAATGTGTATGCCAGATTCCACTCTTGTTGGTGGAATTGTTTTTTTTTTTTAGTCTTGTTTGGTTGTGATTTTTACATGAATGAATTTATTATTATTATTAATTTATTTGTTTCAAGATAGCATCTTATACAAAGGGTCGGTGTATACCAAACATTACAAACAATAAATATAAACATACAAAAGGAACGTAACATAAGATAGAAATAATATAAAAGTAAACAGTAAACAGTTCGCATACAAGGTATGAACATTTAAAAATTAAAACAAAATAAACAGAACAACCTGTCTTCATAAACAAAAGGTATGAAATAACTAAAATATAAACTTCCATTAGCCATTAATAATAATTCTGAAAATAATCATCGCCATTGATATCTGTCGTATATGGAGATAATTAACTAATAATCTAAAACTATTAACTTTCTTTTTCATTTCCATGTTACAAGTAATTACATTCAAGTTAAAAAGCTTAAATTTACAAAATACCAGTTTCAATTATTTAAACAGTTTATTGCTCTCACTTCTAGACCCTTTAAGACATATAAATATATGTCATTAATTTTATTAAAGTCACTATTATAAAACAAAGTTTCCATTGATACATATTCTTCATTAGATACAGGAGAAAAATTAATATATTTCGCTAAATATTTTTCTCTAAGTTTATCAAGCTTGTTACAATAAAAAAGAAAGTGATAGATATTATCTTTATGATTTAACGCACAAAGAGAACATAAACTGTCTGGAAAGAATTTATATTTTTTAAGGTTCAGGTATAATGAAGGGTATTTTTTGTTAAATAATCTCAGTTGTGCAAAAATCCTGATCTTATTTATATGACATCTATTGTTTAATAAATATTCTTCTCCGAATGTCAACGAACTACAGAAACGGAAGTGCAAATTAAATGAAGAATTCATTACAAACTCAATGTCCTTAGATATTAAATAGTTTTTGAAAGATTCAATCAAATCATTTTTAATACGTACTAACTGTGAGCTACTTTGAATGTTCAAAATCTCCAATTTATCAATAGAAATTAAATAGGATTTAAATGTACAACACCAGTTATATATGAGATTAATATCAACTAATTCGGCCATTCTATTATAAATTATTTTGGTTAAACTATCTGAATCCATATTTAGTAATTTAATATACCAATTTATCATTCTTTTAAATATTTTCCATTTGGTATGGATTCTGCCTGTCTCCACTGGAACGTAAGAGTCAGGAGTTGTTCGTACTAAACCTAGAATAGTTTTTAAGAATCTAATCTGGCCTCTTTCAATTTGATCAGAATAATCACAAGCCCAAACCTCAGATACAAAAAGTAGAACGCTCTCTGCTAATGACTCAAATAAGCGAACTTTAGTCGACCACGTATCCGATTTGCAATTCCTCGGAATATTTATAACAAGTGACTTAGCTATGTTAAATTTCTTAATAGACTCCTCACATGCAGTTCGAAATTTTAGGGAACTTGTAAACACCACACCCAAATAAGTAAACTTTTTCACAAAATTCAGCCTGGAAGACTTGTAAAATAAATGTTTAATTTCACCAAGTCTAGTACCTCTTTGGAAAGGGAGGACAACAGTTTTATCAACGTTCACAGTTAAGCCCCATAGCTGACAATACTTTTCTAACAAATTTAATTGACATTGCGCATCATTTCGGGTACTAGACAGCATAACAATGTCGTCTGCATATAGGATCATGTTTAAACTTTTATTAGAAGCAATATCCACACCAAGAGCACCATTACTATCAAAGAAACATACCAAATCACATATATAGAGAGCGAACAGGAGCGGACTTAAGATTTCACCCTGTAATACTCCCTGAGTGAAAGGAATCTCCGAAGAATAGGAATCACCTTGCGAGATGACAATATTTGTGCCATTATAAAAAGACATTATCACTCGCAATAGCTTGCCATTAAGGCCCAGACCATTGAATTTACTCCATAATTGTGCGTGCGGAACCGAATCAAAAGCACGCTTCAAGTCTACATATGTTCCAAACACGCGCCTCCTCTTTAATCGTAAATTTATACTAATGGCTCCAGCCAAGGCAAATATTGCATCCCCGCAATCCCTCCCTCTTCGGAAGCCCATCTGTTCCTGGGGTATCAACCCTCTGCTCTCCACCCAGGTAATAAGCCTATTGTACAAAATGCTAGTAAATAACTTTGTTATAGAGTTGACCAAAGAAATAGGTCTGTAATTATACGGGTCCGATACATCATTTTTTGTAAACAAAAATTTTAATTTAACTTTCAACCAATCATTCGGGATTGTCTCATATTTCCAAACAACATTGAACAGGTTTAACAGATAATGTAACCACTGGATATTTAAAAACTTAAAACACTCGTTTGGTACATTATCTATACCCGCTGCTTTGTGATTTTTCAAATTTTGTACACTAACCATTAGTTCTTCCAGTGTAAAATCTGAATCTAAATCTGGGTCAAATACAGTGAAAAAATTTAGATCTATATCTATCACCGGCCTAGGCGGAAGTAGGGATTTATAAAATAGTTCCCACTGTTCTATTGAGATGGGACAGTATACGTTTCCTCGTTTGCGAAATCTATTAATGGTTTTCCAAAATTCTGCCGAGTTTTTAATATCAGAGAGTGAATCCCTAATATTACTGAAATAAGAAGACTTACATTGACTAATGAGTAATCTATATGACTTTTTACACTTGAGGTAAATTGAGAGATTGTCCAGATTTTTATTTTTTCTATAATTTCTATAATATTTATAGCTTTCTCTTTTCTTTAATAAGCACTCATAGGAGAACCATGGCTGATTTTTAATTTTAAATTTTCTAGATTGAAGCCTTATAATAATATTACTACAATTCATAGCATTTAGAACAGCACACTTAAAATTATTAAACAATAAATCAGGATTTTCACTATTATAATAAATTGAAGAATCATTTCCTAATATCAAATTATACATTAATAATTTAGAATTTTGTCTATCAATAATAGTATAACCCTTGTCATCTAACACTGAAGATAAATCAACTTTGGAAAAATTATCCAGATTATTAATATTTAATGTTAACAATGCGCCAAAATGATCAGAAATATCTGAAAAATTCTTAATCTCAAAGTCATATATAAATTGCAAATTATTATGAGAGCACCAAATGAGATCTATAGTACTACACCCTTGATCTGATAAAAAACTAAAATTACCTGGTGAATCGCTTAGTGAACGACCATTGCAAACAAAATAACCATACTCCTCCATTAAATTCACTAATTTTATGCCCCTCGGAGACACTACATCATCACGCACAGAACGAAATCCACACAACACTGAGCCGTCAAAGATCTCATCACTTAAGGAATTAAGTGCTGCTATCCGGGCATTGAAATCGCCACCAACGATGACAGTATTTGAGCCGAACATTACTGATATATCATGAAGTTCAGAGGCAAAGGAGTTCAAAAGGGTGTCATCAGCAAGTCCAGGTTTCCAGTAATTCACACACAGCACAATAATCTCATCAAAAATTTTTAAATTTACCGTAAGCCAGCTTTCAGTGCAAGATAAAATTTGTATATTTGATCGTAGGATATTTTTTCTCACCAGAATCATCATCCCACCACTGGCTCTTCCTCTGTTGTGGACTTTAATAGCTCTATTAACAACACATTCATAGTCCTCAAAAAACTTTGGTCGACGAAAGTCCTCAGTGAAAGTCCATGTTTCCAGAAAACATAAAATGTGGCAATCTAGCATAGTAGATAATTCTGAAGAATTCATACAAAACAAAGTTTTCATGCCTCTAATATTCCAGAAAGCGATTCGTATTTGAGAAAAAGTTTCCAGATGCACGTTACAGCTATCTGGCGCATATATCTGACAGTCTATTGCTTTATTATTGATTTTATCTTTAGAAATATCCTTATCCGAGATTATACTAGCACTATTTTGAATTGGAGTTAACAGTTTTTTGGTTCCATAGAAGATGCACTTTGTTCAAAAAATGTCGGTATTGTACGAGTTCTCAGGTTCATAATTTTTCGTTTTTTAGATGAACTTAGATCAGATTTATCAGTACAATCAGTTTCAGAACCTTCTGAAATTACAGAGGCACTATCTTCTACGAAATCAATATTTTTATCGATTAGCTTTAGATCCTGAACCTCTCTAATATTAATAATATCAAGATGATCCTGTTTTCTAATTTGAATTAACCCATTCCTTACCCATACATATTTTAACTTTCCTTGTCTCTGTAATTGCTTACATTTTTTAAATAATTCATAAGTTTCTTTACACATATCTTCTTCAATATATATTGGAGTTTTTTGAGATGAAACTTGTCTCTCTTCAGAACGCATAAATCTTTCGCCTTTTACATGAATGAATTTAAATTTTTTATTTGTACAAGAATTTAGTTGATGTTTTTCTCACCATACTCCAGTATATATCCTAAAAATAGTCTATCAATAAACATAAAATATATAAATACAGGGTGTAAATTAAATGTGGCCCAAAATATATCTTCAGGAATGTATTTTCTACTCATCAAAATGAACAAAAAGTTGCTATAAACATAACATGTCTGCAGCTAGTTTCAAGTTAATCATATTTGTGTATAAAAATTGATGAATTAGTATTATTATAAACTAAAAATTTTTAATATTATTGCTGCTTACGTATTACTTACTTTCTATTATTATTACTTACGTATTACTTTATTATATATACTTACGTTTTCTTGTTTTTTTATTTTATCTTTAACCATAATCAAGTATACTTTAGTTCTGTAAATAAAGTATGCTAACATATCAACAACAGTGCCCAAATAAACTAAATAATTAATATTAATGCTTATTTATTAATTTTACGAAAAAAACACAGTTTCTTTTTAGCCAAATCAGATGATTATTACATTTTTTACTGTTTTTTAGATAAATCACTATTAAAATTATATTTGAAGGTAGTAGCGAGCTGATTAGGGCCATTGTTAGAGTATAATAAAATGGAAGGTTATTCGATTGCGGAAATGGCAGATATCTTTAATTGGTACTGCAAACTGTAAGGCGGCATTACCGGAGCGTTTTCCTAACCGGCGTTTACTTGGAGTAAAAAATGTTTCAAAAAATTCTATCTAACTTAAAAGAAACAGGAAGTTTTAAAGGTTTAACAGGGGTCGTGGTCAACCTACCGTGCGAACTCTTGCGCTAGAAAAAGCGCGTGCTTAATCAAATAGAAGAAAATCATCACTGATTTAATTACAACTATAATTTCCTTGATCACATGACCGTATAGAATATGTATCCGCTTTACCCTTATCATCTCCAGCGTATTGAAGCAGTTGCTGCAACAAATTTTGCACCAAGTTTAGCATTCTAAACCTGTTAGAACGCGGGGCAGGATTTTCCAATATAATTACCGATGAGGTAGGATTTGCAAGAGAAGGAATACTAAATTTTCACCACTTTCAACTGGTAAAACGAGATTCCATGCGCTGTTTTGTAGTCAAGGTATTAACAACAATTATTTTTTCTCAATGTGTAGGGTGAAATATAATTGGCCTCTTCTTTCTGCCAAATCGATAGACAGGGGCGGGTTATAAATAATTATTAAATAATGAATTATTTCACTTGCTAGAAGATGTTTCTCTAATATCAGAGCAAACATGTGATACATTACAGCATGATGTAAACTCTACATTGTAATAGAATGCCAAGAAATTTTTTGACAATGTTTATCCAGAACGCTGGACAAGACACGGGGACCTGGTAATATGCCCCGCTAGATCTCCTGATTTCTTCGATTGATTTTTATCTGTGAGAACATGTAAAACAAATTGTGTACACCCAACCTATAGAGAACTTCAATCAACTCCATCAGCACGATTGAAGTACAGTTTTCCAATCTAATACGGTTAACCCGGGATGTTTCTGAAAGAGTATGGAGATGGCTGTGTAGGCGGGTATTATGGCTATCATCCTGTGAAGGATGTTTATTACGGCGTTGGGGAGTCACTTTGAACATTTGATATGAAAATTAATCATTTTTTTCTATTTAATCTTTTAATGAAATAAATCACCATTTTTTTTTTTTTTGTAGTTGTTTATCATTTTTTATTTACATAACTGAAGACTACTTGATTATGGTTAAAATTTAGGAATCATGAGAAGATAAAATAAAAAAAGAAGAAAGAATAAGATAAAGTAATAAATAGTAATAAAATTAAAATTATGATTTATAATAACAATAATAATAATAATTCAGTTTGTTTACACTTGGAACAGCTAATTTGTGGACATAGTTAATATTAACTTTTTTCTTCATTTTGTGGCTAGAATACACCCCTGAAGTAGCGGCACTCACATTTAATTTACAAACTGCATATATACGTATACCAGAGTGTTTCAACTAAATTTGCTCTATGCAAGTCTATGTTACCACACTATTTGACTAAAAAACATGCTGGTGATGGCCGAACGCCCGAAAGCGGTCGATTACCATAAAAAGAAGAAGCAGGCTATCACGGAAAATATCTTTGATGATTTCCAGCTCTGCGGAAACAAACCACAACAACTCCAGACTAGATCTTGTTTTTTTTTTTTTTTTGCATTCTCCCCAATCTTGGTTCCGATTCCACAATTTTCTTGGACAACTTACTTAGCAGAAACGTTTCTCTTATTATGGTGTCCTGTTTTGGCCAGAATGGCAGCTTTGGAGTCAGCAAATATTGTACTCCCTATCCAATGGATCTTCTTCGGTGTATCGAGTGCTCTTGAAATATTCCTGATATTCCTCCACCGTAAATTCCAGCTGTTATAATCCTGAATGTAAAGCGACAGCTGCCTACCTCTTGTGAATAAACTCCAGCTCTCCCAAATTTCTTGTTACTTTTTGAACGGATCTAATTATGGAGAAAAGTTAAAAAACAAAAAAATATTTTCAGTTTATATTTTGTAAATAGATCTGTTATATTATGAAAATGAAATTAAAGATATTTAATCCTTCACTGACATTGAGAGGAAGAGTTCTCCTTCCGTCCGGTAGATATTATTTTGCAAAAATCCAGTAAATCAAAATTGATATTAGTTTGAATTATAAACATTAACTCGAAGCTATTAAAGGCCAAAATTCGTCTGCCGGAAGTACGACTTTATTATATATCCTTTCAGGTTTTTAATATTTGTGTGTTATGATGTTTTAGTATCTAAGTGATACTAAAATTGGGCTAAATTATACATAATAAGTGGCACTACCAATAACTGTTAATTTTTTGGTTTTGTTTTAGCTCTAATGGTTTATGCAAACCAAACCAATCAATATGATAAAACCATTAAATAAATGCCGTCACTTTCGTTCATCCTAAATAAATATAAGAGATCCCAGTATTATACCTAAATAATTAATTAATATGTCTAATATGTAATCATGCTAAATAATAAAAAAAAAATCCTTATTCAAAAAACTTTACTTATCGTATAATGTCTGCCTGGACATTAATTTTTTATTTGCGATGATATTAATAACATATTGTTACCATAGGATGTTGAGTTTCAAAAATAGGCTTCATTTTATTTCATAAGCTCTTTGGCATTTTGTAATTTTCTCTTTTAAAATAATGAACTGTAGTGATATTATAGTATTATAATATGAGAAACATTTAATTTATGTTTATATCTAAATTGGATGGACATTTGTTTTATGTCATATGGTCATAAAGCACTGCATTTAAAAAAAAATAAATAAATATTTTTAACCGATGGTAACGTTGATTCGTATTTGGATCGGAAAGAATCTTTTGTGTCAGTTCATTCTTTTCTTAAAGTATATTGCTCTTCTCTTCGCAAATATTTTTACTAAATCGATCATTTCATAGAAATTGCTTTCATTTTGAAGAACACATTGAAATTTACCTTGAATAAATTGACAATTAACGAGGACTAGACGCGATCAGATTCTTAACCAATAGTGAGTATCGATTTTATGAATATGGCCTTTATGGAGTATTGATTTTCTGAATTGGGGCTATTCCCTTTATTTTTATTTTATTTTGTGGATAAGTGTTTAACGTTATAATACAAAGAAATAATGAATAACTTCCCTAAGATAACAGAAGTTTTAATACGTAATAATAGTAAATAAAATCGAAAGATCAATAATTATTGTTGAAAGACGGATCAGGGCAACAGGAACTTTGTTTTCCAATGAAACAATATACCTGTTAATTAATTTACTTTCATTCTAATGGTAGACAATTTTCATTTACATTCAGCTATAATTGTAATTGGGGATGTTATTTTTGTAATTTACTTAGTTCATTGAGTACTCTTTTTTGTGAAATAAAATGCTTTGATTGGTTATATTTACCGAAAGAGATGTATTCACTTTAATTGGGCTCTGCCAGCTCTGACTATTGTTCAGAAATTAAGGATCATTTAAAAGGGCGCATTTATTGAATTAATTTCGGCTTTAGGAGGCCATATGTTTTTGTGAGGCATTCAGTTTAAAAACTTTGATTCCGGTCGCAATACTTCCTCTTAAAAAGCGAAAGAAGAGCTTCAAAAATAATAACGATAATTATAATTCTTCTACTTATGCCATCTTACGGTTCTGGGACCATCCATTCACTCATTTTCATTACGAAATATTGATAGCATTAAACATTTTTTTTACTTTTTCCTGTTCCTTATTAGAGGAAGTATTGTTATCATCATCATCATCATCCCGAGCTCAACAATCCATTACTGGATCCTGGCTGCCTCAAGAATCGCCTTGGTTCATCCTGAGGTTTCGTAATCTGGTGATTTAAGGCGAGTGGATGATTGGCCCTCAGCGCCCGAGTCCAAAAGGGGGGCTGCCCCCAAAAGCATTTGGACATGGTCCCCTTCCGGGGCGGCCTCCTAGGGACGGTAGCCCTAGGGTGTGTACTGTTAGTACCTTGATCTGTAATGTGTGTTTGTGTATGTTGTGTAGATGTATGTTTACTGATCTGGTGAAGATTCATGGTGTACTGAGCATGTGGTAACCCGTGGGGGCGCTGCTCCCCAAGCGCCTGCATGAAACAGGCACCCCTTGCGGGAAGGAAGTATTGTTATCATGTCAAATTTCGGAAATTGAATTTTCACCGGAAATATATTATGTTTTGAGGTCCGCTGTTAACGAAAAAATGATTTTGACGCATGGTCCTGTGTTTGTGGGTGTGCATAGACATAAACACGTGTCTGCGTGTGTGTGTGAACAATATATCTTAAAAAATGAAGTCTCAGGAAGCTCAAACTTGTATTCCATTTAGGTACCAGTATATCAACCCGATAGAGAGGTTTCGGTCAAAATCACATAACCGGAAGTGCTACTTGACTGCATGATTTGTTTTTTTTTCACTTTTTCGCGATTTTCTTGAAAATTATTTCAAACATTTTCTGTAAACTTCGTATACTATCTACACACATAAATTGTTCTTATTTGGAACATTTCTCCAAGAATTTGATTTTTCCAGGCATTTAGGGAAGTGCAACAACGTATAACTTACCTCTAATGTACAACTGTAGTAAGAAGTACGGTTCTAAGAACTATACAGTATTGAATTCTGTAAAAGCTTTAGTAGAATTCCAAATGTGAAAGAAAATCTATTAATCGGGAGTGTGACTTTAGATAATAGATTTCAGAGATTACTCGAAACATGGCTATAGAGATTTGTTTTTTAAACTTGGAATGTTAACTGCCAAAACTTAAATCACGTTTCATTTATTTGAAACATTTCTTTAAAAAAAAATCATTTTATGAATGAATGCCGGTCATAAGCTTTTCGTTGTTTGGATGAGTTGACTGCCACACAAGCACGTTATATCTATCTATAACTCCTACCACCTTTTTTATGCCTAACTAAACGTTGTAAATCTTGCAATTTTAATGACAGTAAAAAGCTGTACAGTTTTCATTATTGCAATTGTTAATAAGTTGTGGTTAGTCCATAGTATATACAGGGTGTCCCAAGGTATATGGATAACGACTTTTCCTCGGAAACTAAGATAGCTAGAAAAAAATCTGGTGTGAAACACTCACACAACTTTCTCTTACTCCTGTTCTCAAAATTGTAATTGATAAATGTTATAACAGTTTGTGTATCAAATTTAACGAAATTCGTCGAAAATTGAAAAAACAGTTCAGTAAAAGCGCACTTCCGGTTTACTAATTTTCTTAAAACTCGGAATTTTGGCCATCTATTTATTTATAATTTATTTTGTTTGAATGATAGAATTGTATAATCAACTATGATAGCAATTTAGAGGAAGCTGTAACCCACCCCTCCCCTAAAAGTGCCCTTAAATGAATTTTCCCAGAGAAATGTTTCAAATAAAAGATGTAGATATTTGCAAGTTTAGTTTATATACGAAGCTTCAAGAAAATCGTCGGAACCATTTTTTAGAAAATCGCGAAAAAGTGAAGAAATCATTTAGTAATGTGTTAAAATAAACGTACTTCCGGTTATCCGATTTTTTCAAACTCGGAATTTCAACAACAAATTTAATTCTATTTAACATTATTAAGAAGGCAGAATTGTTTAATAAACTGAAATAACACTTTAGATGAAAACCAAACACCGCCCCTTCCCCGGAAGTGCCCTTAAATGAATTTTCCCGGAGAAATGTTTCAAATAAAAATGGTAGCGCTTTGTACATGTAATTGATATTCCAAGTTTAAAGAAAATCGTTCGAGCCATTTTTGAGGAATCGCAAAAACGTAAAAAACCAACTATTAAAGTGGTACTTCCGGTTAAGGAATTTTGACAGATAACGTACTGTCAGATCCCATGATGATACCCAAACGGAATACCAAGTTTCAACTTTCTACGGTTTTTCGTTTTTGAGCTTTGCTGTTCACATACATACACACACACATACACACACAGAGAGACCATTTGCTAAAAACTACTTTTTTGGACTCAGGGGACCTCAAAACGGATATTTCCGGTGAAAACTCGATATCGAAAATTTGACACGATTACAATACTTCCTCTTACTAGGAGTAAGAGAAAGTAAAAACTAAAAAATAAGTGTCCCGTAGTTTTTTGTTAGAAATCCAGATTTAATTTGCAAATTTGTTTTGGTGCTTCGAGAAGCGAGATACAGGCACCAACTTCATTTTTTTCAAATGGGGAGGTGTGGTTTTTATTTAAGAAATAGATTCCTCTATTTTTTGTAAGAAAAATTACTGAACGGTTTTTTTCTTTGAGCGATATTTTACAAGTTATGAATGAAAACATGATTCCTATAAGAAATTTCAAAATGATATTATAACGGTTTTTTGATTGAATAAGAAGAAAAGTACTATTTTATTATAAATTTTACTCCTCATTAATTACAGATCTTGCTCGAACTGGCCTCCACCATTAGAGATGTATTTCTTTGGTCGTAAGGTACAATTGGCAGGAAAAAGCATTTGTATGCATCTCTAATGGTGGGGGCCAGTTCGAGCAAGAGCCCCGAATTAATGAGGAGTAAAATTTATAATAAAATAGTACTTTTCTTCTTATTCAATCAAAAAACCGTTATAATATCATTTTGAAATTTCTTATAAGAATCATGTTTTCATTCATAACTTGTAAAATATCACTCACAGAAAAAACCGTTCAAGTAAATTTTTCTTACAAAAAATAGAGGAATCTATTTCTTAAATAAAAACCACACCTCCCCATTTGAAAAAATGAAGTTGGTGCCTGTATCTCGCTTCTGGAAGCACCAAAACAAATTTGCAAATTAAATTTGGTTTTCTAACAAAAAAACTACGGGGACACGTATTTTTTAGTTTTTTTCTAGCTATCTGAGTTTCCGAGAAAAAGTCGTTATCCATATACCTTGGGACACCGTGTACATATTACGTATGTATTACGCAATTATATGTTAAGTTTATATTCCCTGATTAATTATTGCAATTTATTTCAACTTTGGTATTGTGAATATAGGATCTAAACGGGAAAATAGATTCATATAATTTAGTCGGGACATTCCATTTGATCCGTGTTTTCCTTCCTATTAGAATTAAATTCCTAAATTGAATTTCCTTTGCGGATGCCAAAAGACATGTGCAGGCGGCAGTCTGCAATCAAGTGTTCCTGTTTATCAATCTTCGCCACCATCTTCCAGTTGATTGATTTACTACATCTATTTATTAAAACTTGTTTGTTTAGAATCGATCCTTTGAATGAATCAGATCAATAAAGTTGTTCCTTGTATTTATTTCCATAGATATTAGTTTTTCTAGATCGAAGAAAGTAAGAATTATTATTATTATAATCATAGGAATGTATATATATATTTTAGACTTCATTTAATAAATGATCTTTACTATCATTAAGGGAAGGGAACAGCTATACTGGTCTAAGGTCTTAGCTATAAGGGTCTAAGGGTTAGCGTACTGGTCTCCCACGCGGAGGACCCGGGTTCGAGTCCAGCTGTGCTACCTTTACATTTTTTCTTCCTAGGAGCCTTTACAGCTCACTGTCCGGTAATGGACAGTGTTGTCTGTAACGAGAGAACACTGTCCGGGGACCGGCAGTACACTGAGAAGGCTCCGGGCGCCAATGATTATAGATGTTGACGCGCCTTAAATTAAAAAAAAAAAATTAATATCATTAATGATATATACAATATCATTTATTAAAACATGGCTCCATTAATAATAAATTGATATATCTATTGGGAATTCCCACGTTTTTTTCTTTTTAAATTTTGTTATCAATTAGAGTGATAGCAGTATCATCTGTCTATGGTTAACTTTTTTTTCTTTCATGTTATATACATACATAGTGGCGTTATTTGCTTATAAAATTGATAATATTCATCATTTTTAGTGTCTGGCATTGAAATTTGAATGTCGTTTTATTGCTCCTTCTTGGTCGGGAACCCTTGAGGCAGGGCTCTCACGGTGCAAAGGGCTAGTCAGTTAGTTATATATATATATATAATTTTTTTTCCGTTTTAATCCCCACAAGTTACTTGCTTTTATTTTTGACAAAAGATATCACTAGAACCGCGAGCTGAATGCAAAGTCCTCGTGGGCTGCCAGTTTGAGCTCCTGCGCTAAGGATTCTCAAAGTACTTAAGAATTTTTTGAATACCTTGCGATTTTTCCTTCACAAACCTGCATAAAATGCCTATTCTAACAAATATTTTTGGGGCCATGTTATCTTAAAACTTGCAACCTAATTTCGAAAATATAATAAGGATTAATTTAGAGCATAAAGAGTGTTTTAAAGGTGTAAAGAGTGTGGGTGGGAACTCTGGTATGAAACACTTGAACGACTTTTTCTTCCTGTATTTAATGCAATTATAACGTTGTTCTAACATAAGTATAGATTGGTGATGAATGTATTGGTTAGTACAGATGGCAGGTAGAATGTGTTTACACTAATATCCAAAAGAGAGTGCCAAAAAGATTAAACAAACTGAAATAGCGCTTGAAATGCAACACATTACAGATTCCTCAGATTACTCTTAAAATACATTTTTCCAAAAAAAATGGTTGAAATAAAAGTGATAGTTTATATCTGAGAATTATTAGGGTGCCACAACTTAAACAAATTCGTTATGGCTGATTTAGAGAAAAATTTCAGAAGCTTCTGCAAAGTCAGAATTCCGATGAATCGTTTTTCTTCAATATAGAATTCTAGTAATATTTGTAAAGTATCTCAGTATTATGTAGTCGATAGAACTACACATTGTACTGAAAAAGGTACTTTAGAGGAAAGCTTCATGTTGATTCATCTCCAGTACCCATCCCTCCCCAAACCACTTTTCCTAGAAAAATGCTTCAAATAAAAGTGATAGACTTTTATGTGTCTAGGTAGTAAACAAAATATAAAGGAAAATCATCGGCCCCATTTTAGAGTAAATCATTTAAAAAAAAAAAAAAAATGAAACCTAATGTCCTGTTTTCGCTGAGATATGTGGTCTTTACCAGTTATTTTAGAGTTCTCTTATTTATTTCTTAAAAAGAAAAATTTTCCCCTGCTAAAGAAGTTGACCAAATAACAAGCTTATAGATAATATTTTTTCTATTTGAAAATACAAATAGAAATTCTTGACTGAAATTGAATTGAAAGTACAAAATACAATGTTCACCTTGATCACTTCTAGCTAACTCCTGGTGGACGGACATGCTGCCATTTATTGGGAAGTTCACTTATTATCTCACTCGCTAAACCCAGCCACGCTTAGTTGTGGCTCAGTCTGATTTTAATTATTAGGGAAGTAAATCGAAGTATGATAGTTAACATAGATCCAGCAAGAAAACACATCATTCAGTTTAATACCCTATTTTGCGTTGCTGTGAACTGAAAGGAAAGAAAGAAAAAATGTTTTTAACTGAAAGTTTTTTTTTTATTGTAAAGCTAGTGAATGGACTACACATTTTTTGTTTGTCCGTTTTCTGCATAAACATAAAGATCAGATGATTAACCGATTCTTGGAGCATGCGACATTAGGGGTAAGCCCATGAGAGAAGCATTTGTTTCCTAAATTCAAACCGCACACTTGCAAAGATTGCCCTTGCGCTTTATTAATCTTCATAGCAAACGCAAGGCATATTGAAAATTGTATTGGTTTTTGAACTCGATCTGTTGCAATGAGTGGTATTCGTGAAAGTAGTACGTCCTCACGAATTATGAGGTCCAATGAAAATTGTTATTGTTATTATTGTCCAGTGAGTAATTTTTTAAGTAATAATCGTGTACCATTGCATAACTTAGGCTGATTGATGGTTTGGAGTAATATAATTGGCAATCCAATTTTCAAATTTAGATTGTGGCGTTAAAGCGGGAACATCGAGCAAATTAAGAACTTCCGTTAGAGAATTCACTACTTCAGTTTGGTCCATTACGGAGTCAGTGGATTTGTATGTCACTGTTTCACCTGCGATTCTGTCTAGAATGATGTTCATATCGAGTACGTCGACATTTTTAGCCGCCTTAACCTTGCGTGATTTTGGTAATTTTTTCGATGCTTTGGAATACCTTGTCTATTAATTCTTCTTTTGAATATACAACGTTACAGAATTAGATGGGAAGGTGATTTTTCCTGTTTCTGGATTTTGTAGGTGCAGTGCCGTTACTGACTTCGAGTAATTGTCTTGAAAATGTGGCAGCTGTTCAATCGTTTTGAAGTTGAACTCTCATATTCGTTGTTAAATGAATTTTTTTTACTATGCTCTAAAGAGTTGAATATTTCAAGCAGGCATGCAGTTCATCAGCTGGTGTTGAGCGGGGTATCACTGGAAGCGTTTACCTGAAGTCACCGACTAGTATAACACCAATGCTTCACCAAATGGAGCCTGATTATTTCGCAAGTCTTTCAATGTATGGTCTAATGCTTCCAATGTCTTCTTGTAAGCCATTGTACACTCATCCCACACAATGATATTAGACGCCCGAAGAACCTTCCTATTCCTGATGTTTTAGAAATGTTACATGTTTGGTTTTCTGTGAATTGCATGTTTAGTGAAAATTTAAGAGCTGAATGCGCAGTTATACCTCCTTCCATCAACGTAGCAGCATTACCTGAAGAAGCAAGGCCATTTGAACGGATTTTAGCCAGGATTGAGGAAATTAAGAACGTTTTTCCAGTTCCACCTGGAGAGTCCAAAAAGTAAATCACCGGATTGGTTGGTCACAGTTTGTATGATGGTATCAAATGTTATCTTTATTCTTGAAGGCGTTTCAGTGTATTTTCTTGGACGAATAGCTGTAAGTCATTTCCGGTGTATGATTGCTGTCTGAGCAGTTCTCTCTCGAATGTTGCATTGATCGACCTATTCGGTACTGTAACTTTCAATTGTGCCAACAACTTGCCATACATTGCAAGACAAAGATCCTCAACGAAGACTAGCGCTTCATTGTATATTTCTTCTGTGAAATCCAAGCCATGATTATGTGTTTCATGACGTATTCTGTGCAGAATATCTTCAGCAGAGAGCGTGCCAAGATCGCAACGCGTCCGCTTCTGTCTATTTCTGCCAAACTCGCGAAATGCTCGGAATTTCCCGTTTCCGTCGGAAATATGGGTATATGTAAACACTCTTATATAGAATGCAACGTTGTGTAAACATTTCAAGTAAATCCATCGACTACTTTTCGAGTTTTGCGGCCACAAACATACGGATGCTGAATTTTTATACATATAGATAATACTCTGGGGGAAAATCTATTTTCTTTCGCCCACATAAAATGGGCAGATTAGTTCCCTAATAGGTTTTTTTTTTTAAATTTAAGGCGCGTCAACGTCTATGGTTATTGGACGCCCGGAGCCTTCTCAGTGCACTGCCGGCCTCCGGATAGTGTTCTCTCGTACAGACAACACTGTCCATCACCGGGAAGAAAAAATTCCTAGAAAGAAAAAAATCTAAGGGTAGCACAGCTGGACTCGAACCCTTCGCGTGGGTGTCCAGTACGCTAACCACTTAGTTATTTCCTTTCCTTAACAGTTTTTGTTTCTATGGATATTCGAGGAAATAATCATAATTAAATATTTGATTAGAAGGTTTTTTTTTGGGGGGGGGGAGTTGGTGAATAGTTGTATGATACAAAGAGTGGTCTTAATGTGTTTTTACCATAATGGCTAGGCCATCCTTCAGTCAGGTTGGTTAGAGTGATGGTGTTAGTGATAGATCAATAATCAACAAGTGGTTTTTCTCCCTACAGCTGTGTATTTTCTGTTACTGCACTGTGTGAGTGAGTAATAGACTAGAAGGGCAAATCCACCTCACCATGTTCCAAGTTAAGACACGGACTATCACGTCCGCCTACATATGTGCCATGGTTACCTACATATAATTGGTTTTATTAACTTGCTATAATGATTATTAATTACTACAATACTGTTCACTAAATATTTTAAGTAAAATTTTCATATAATTATGTAAATTCATGATAATGACTTTTTTAATTAAAATTTTATTAAACAATTTTATTAATTAATAAAATGCTAATTGAAATTCATTTAAACTAAAAAATAGACTAAATTAAATTAAGGGTGGTTCTCTTAAAATTATCAATTAGGAATTTTACAGCATTCTGATACTCTAAAAGTACAATAATAATTTCAGTAAGTCGCAGTTCTTTCTCTAACAGTATTAGGAAAAGTTTTGCATAGGAGTCACTTTTGGATTTTCACTGAAAATGCATGCTGAAATCCTCCGGAGAAACAAAAAAAAATCTAAGACTGTTCATGGTTGATATACATTTGCCTGTCATCATCAGCGGTAGGTCTAGAAGATTCCGATCAGAATCCAAAACCAGATTTTCCTCTGACTGAATGATTTTTACTTTTTCTCTTACTATTGGTTAGAGGAAATAATGAGGCCATGTCAAATTTTCTATATCGAGTTTTCACCGGAAATACAAGTTTTGAGATCCCTAGGGAACAACAAAATGTTTTTTAGAAATTGATCTGTGGTATGTATGTGTACAACACCATAGCTTAAAAATGAAAAATTGAAAGTTCAAACTTGATATTCCGTTTGGTACAGTAGCTTGGTATCCGATGTGAAGTTATCTGTCAAAATTCCTCATTCAGAAGTACCATTTATAAATATAAAAGTATTTGTTGATCCTTGAAGGATTATGTTACGAAGAAATTTGGTGAGGATCGGTCAAGAAAGAACATTCATTTATGCAACGTTGCGAAAGAGTTTCCTGTCTTTATCAAGGCTTCTAAAAAAACAATACAATGAAGAATCGCAATGCATTAATAATATTGTAAAATGAAGAAGAATAATAATATCAAAAAAATTTAAATAAAAATAGTATTGAACTTGTGAAACTATACATAGTTGTGAAGATGTAGAGAAAGAATTTTGAGTGGAATTTTGAAAACTACACATTTATTATATCGCGAAAACATAAAAAAAGAAAATTAAAAGTTACTAGTTTCTTGTCTTAAATCATCTACAGAAATAAAAATTGGGTTGAATAAGCAATGAAGTGAAAAGGATTTGTGGAAATTTGTAGGGTAGGTGAAAGAGAATTCTACAAGGTCATGTTTTGAAAAAACCGTTATTCTGTACATACAAATTATTGGTATCATTTCGAAAATTAACAGAAAATTTATTTCTTTTGATATATATCATTTCTAATATAAATGTTTTTTTTTTCCTGTTAGTTCCTTTTGCTAGTATTTTTGTTTTAGAAAAATCAAATTAATAAAGGCAGGAAACTCTGTCGAAACGATGGCATAATTGAATGTTTTTTCTTGATCGAGCCTCACCAAATTTCTTCGTAATATTTTATTAAATTTTTTTTTTTTTTCATTTTTTGTAATTTTCTCAAAAATGGCTCCTGACGATTTTCTTTATACTTGATTTTTAATTAATTAAAAAAGATCTACAATGTTTGTTTGTAACATTTCTCTGTAAAATTCTTGTAGGTTTTTTGGGACGGGGGTGGTATTGTTTTTTCTCTAAAGTGCTATTTTAGTTTATTATACGATTCTGCCATCTATACAAAATTAATTAGAAATAAATATGTTGTTAAAATTTGGAATTTGAAGAAAATCGGTCGACCGGAAATGCCTTTTTATTGAAGTTATTTCAGTTTTCTACGATTTTGTACAGATTTCATTAAATTTATTACACGAACTAATGAATATCGTGATCTATCACTTTTTCGGGAACTTTTTTCCTAATAAGTTTATTCAAAGCAGGTTTGGGTGAGGGAGACTCTATATAAAGTTCTTCTATTAATTGTTGTGTTTGGTTCCGCAGAATTGGAAAGCATCAGAGATATTTTCCGTGATAGCCTGCTATTTTTGTGGTCATCGACCGGTTTCGGTTGTTCGCCCATCATCAGGATATTTTTATCAAACCAGTGTGATAACATAGACTTGCACAGAGCAAATTACTGTGCATCACCAGCACTTTGTATCAACTGTATTTGCTTTGTGCAAGTCTATGTTATCACACTGTTGTGATAAAACCATCCTGATGATGGGCGAACACCCGAAACCGGTCGATGACCACAAAAAGTAGCAAGATTTCACAGAAAATATCTCTGATGATTATTTTATCAAGTTTAGATCCTCCAATTGATATAAAATTGAAGACAATTATGCATTTAATAAAAATTACAAGTTTGAAATTCTGTCATTTTATAACTGTGTAAACTGCAGTAAGAGAAAGTCGTGTGAGTGTTTCATACCAAATTTTTTTAGTTACTATAGTGACCGCTAAGCTCATATTGGACACGGTAGTAGCGTTATAGTTTAGGTCTATCTAGATGAGGCTAACCAGCTGTCATATAAATTGATCCAGTAACGACGCGTTCTCACTCCACCCTTAAAAGAAATCTGGCAACTGACATTTCTCACATAAATAACACTCACATTTATTTATTTAGACAGGTTTTACTTTCTCTTGCACCGGCAAGAGAAAGTACTACGACCGTCTCACATTCTCCGTAATTGAAGTTTTACCGGAAATACATGTTTCGAAGTTGTCCCTGGATATAACATTTTTTTTAATTCAATGAAATCTTTAATCCCCAGTTTCCTATGAAAATTCCAAGTTAAATCACACATATTTACATACCGACAACAATGTAACTGATATTTTTTTGGCTTTTCCAAAATTGGAAACCGGATATTTAATGGTTTTCATCTGATTAAAACAATTTTATCTATTATAGCTTTTATTTATTTTATCAATAATAATTTATTTTGGGTTTTAATTTACACAAATAAAAACATGTTTAGATACTTAAATGTTTTCTTCCATTTCTCATCAAAGTATTCTGCTCGTTTCTATTTTTGTTTAAGGAATGTTAATATTTTTTATTTATAGTGTTGTTTACTACAATTGTGAATAACAATTTTTATTAGAAATTATTTGTATTTTTCCTTTTTTTTTTTTTTTAATGTTCTAAATAAATTGAGTGGGAATATTTCAAATTGTTGTTTATTTCATATTATGCTGTAATTTATTGCATATTCCATTTTTATTTTCTCATATATATATATATATGTGGATATGACAGTGCAATTTCAGTCAGCATCGGTCCCAGGCGGAAGTTAAACGTTAATGAGCCAAATTTCCAATTTTTGAGAAAATTAAATTGTTCCAACGATTTTCTTTAACTGGTATGTCAAATTACAACTAATTTTGCTTCTAACATTTTTCCAGGAACAATCTCAAAGGGAAACTGAGGGAAACCTCATCTTTCCTATAAAGAGCTGTTTCTTTCTATTATTTTCTCCCCATCCCCCACGTACGTATATATCATTGCAAAATAATTCCAAGTTTGAAGGAAATCTGTGAAGTGCATTCACTTTACTGATTGGATATAATTTGTATTTCTAAATTTTTGGATAACGATCCCTATTGATTTCCTTTAATTTGATATTTCAACTACAAAAATAAAAAGTCCACAACTTTTATTTGAAATTTTATTTCGATATTATCGATTATCGATTTATATTTTAATCCATGTTAAGAGGGCTCTGGTGAAGCTATGACGTAGGGCTTATCTCCTATCTGCTACTTCAATGCCACCGTTTGGTTCCACTACCAATCATACAAAAAATTCAATTAAAACTGTATGATTAATTGAAATTATGGAAAGTGAATTGTGATGAGCTTTCATTTGACATTTTATAATTGATCATGACGTTGCTTTTGCTTATCTATATCTTTGGTCATTATTGTTCTTGATTAGAATTCTTTCTCGACCTGGACCTGCGTTGAGGTGGAATTTAAAGTTGGAATCCGACTTGAATAGTGAAGATTATAGAAAATATTGATTTCACTTTCTCTTCTTAATCCAAGGAACTTGATGATGACAAGGATGATTTTCTAGATGTGCTCTCTTTTTTCTTAAAAATATAATATTGTATTGGATATTTAAATAAATAATAAATTTATTATAGATTTAAAAATTAAAATTTTCGGATCTTCTTTCATATGCCATCTTATACGTATTAGTTATATTATAATACAAAATGAAGCAGGCTATCATAGAACCAATAAATCTGTAATGTTTTCTAGCTCTGCGAACTCAGCCACATTAACTAACTACCTATTACATTGAAAGTAGCTATTCTAAAATCTATATACAAAATATATAAATAATAAACACAAAAATGATTCCCCCTAACAACTATAACCAGTCCTAAAGAAGCTACTTCCTATTCAAATTATTTAAAGATATATGTTTTATAGATTCATTCCATAAAATGAACTAATCCTGAAATAAAATTGAACCTAAAGGGGTTGAAATACTTGAATAAAAGCCGTAGATTAAATAACTTAGCTAATAATACATTAAACATTACCAACTTTACCTAAAATATTATACATTCACACTAATGAATGTATTTCACGCTAATAAATACTACTGGCCGGTTTGCATACATACTACATATTTATATAAGAAGGAAATTTTACACGATACCCCTCTCACTCTTAAAATAATTAAACCAACTCCATCTAAATTTTAACTATATTTTACCAAATTTATGAAATTATGATCTCTTATACTGTAACTTTTTTCTCTAACTAGCTACTGCAACTAGTTGCTAAGTGGGTTCGTTTAGATAAAACACACTAAACTTCTAGCAACACCAATTTATTGTTCAATACAATAAATCAGAGATAAAACACTTAAATACACCGTTTAAACCAACAAAAGTTCTCTTAGTTCACTTTTTATTCACTTTTAACATCACAACGCAAACTCCGTTGTACCTAGAATGACTGACTCGAGCTGTCATTTTGCCTATTTTTACCCCTGGAGAAGGGTCTGGAAGGTTCTAGAACATACTAGAAAAACCTAGAGCGCCCCGCTAGCGATTCCCAGTGGCGACGAGGAGTACTTGAGGAGTCTGCTTTCTCTCCTATATGGCACTAGTGGCTGCGTTACAATACTTTTATTAATTTTGCTAAATACATTGTACTACATAAATTTTAGTCTTGTAAATAAGCAAATATCCCATTATATAGAAGAGCACTCACTATAGCGAGGTCTATAGTATTTTTCTCTGGGTTTTGAATGCCTAATATCCTTTCAACATTTCCAACATTAGCCTCTCTCTACATCCAATATCTTTGGTCAACCTTCTTCAAAAGGAAGTGCCCATGGGACCCACATATCTAAGATTAATTTATTATTAACATCGTCAACATTCTGATTCAGACCGCTGGTAATTCTCGATTAAAACACATCGTTATTGATCATGGGCCTTCTATTAACTTTTGTAAACAATAAATTATGGTGAACCTGGAAACTTCATTTATGAGAAGGAAGATTTATTTTCTCCAGAAAATCTTTCTTCATTATCTAAACTTTTTTTAATGAATGTAAATTTAATTTTTTTTTTTTTTTTTAAATTTAAGGCGTCTCAACATCTGTGATCATTTGCGCCTGGAGCCTTCTCAGTGCACTGCCGGCCTCCGGACAGTGTTCTCCCGGTAAATTTAATTAAAAATATATTTCATTTGCTAAAAAATTAAAATTCATTATTATATTAAAAAAAAAAAATTAATTAATTTTATAAAGTGGTTTTTGATTTATATAACGACCCTTTTATAATTAATTTCTACTTTTTTTTCTGTTTAGTGCAGTTTAAATTAGATCGTTGTTTATTCTATTCAATAAAGACTTTTATTGTGAATAATATTTTACAAATAATAAATAATAATTAGTCCTTTGTTTTTTGCCTTAGAGTTTTTTATTTTTTTAAATTTTTATAAAAAGTTTTTGTGGAACTTTGTACGTGTTTAAATCAGGGCTGTACATCCCTTAGACTCTACATAATATAAATCTTTATTAATCTTTTGATTAATCGCTATTTTGTTGCAGCTAGTCTGATTTTTTGGAGAAAACTATTACCCTTCTTGTTTGAGTTGGACATTGGTATTTTTGTCATATTTAAAGTGAATGTTATTGGTGTGAGATGTGTTGTAGTAGTGGTAGTTGTGGCGTGAGCGGATTTGTAAAGGGCTTGTGAGTATATATGTTTAAGGGAGAAGTATTACGAGTAGTAATCATCAAGAGATCACACTGTTTTTAAAATACTCGTAGATATATTCTCTAAGTGAATTTAAGTACTTTACAATATCACAACTATATCTTAATAAATCAATAATTGTTTATCTAGAATAAATGCTAAACTCTAAAACTGGCACTGATTTTTACTGGTACAAGTGTTCTGGTTCGGGTCTGGTTCAGACTGTTCGAAAGCAGAATGCAGACTGTCTTGAAAGAATGCCTTCTAATTGTTAGTTCAAATCTTTTGAAATAATACTGGGATGTCTGGAGAGAGTGCATTGTGTTACCCTGTTTCTTGCCCTTTGTCTCTTGGTTTGCATTGACCTAAATTATAGTACCTGGCTCTTTCCCCTTCACTAAAATACACTATTTGAACTAGCTAAAATTCACAAGATTATTTCACTAAACTATTTTCGAAATTCTTATTTTATTTCATTTCTTTCTTCCATTACAAAAGCAGCTTAATAAAATCCGATACTTTTGGTGTACCGGTTTCTGATAGATCAATCTAAACTTAAGAATCTACTCCAGCAGATTTCTTAAAAGATGATTTTTATTTAAAAAAAAAAAAAAAATCAGCATTTATTTCTCATGAATTTACAAAACTATTGTGCGTTGAACAATCACTAAATGAGTATATTTTCTAACTTCTACCATAAAGTAAAGAAAATATGAATAAACATTTTTGTTAAAGGATATGGTCGCTTGTAATATAGCTACGCTTGTAAATCGACCATCTACAAGTCTGATATTAAGCTTTGGCTTTCCTCATAGTTTTGATTATTATTGTTCTTCCGTTGTTCCTCAATTATCATTTCAACTGCTATTATTAGATACGGGGAAATTATGTGGTTTAGAGGTGCATACCGCCATTTAAAGGTAGGTATTAGTTTCGATTCCCGATTTTAGCCTTGAAGTATACATTAATGTGTGAAACAGTAAATTTCTTATTCGCAAAGTATTTTCCATTAAATTCCGAATTTTATATGGAGTTTGTGCGATCTTATTGACTCTCTCCCTCGCGGATTATAATGTAATCACTTTACTACCTCCCTGGGTAGATAACTTGTTCCCACTCGCCATTTCTATATTTAAGTTACTATAATTCAATAAAATTTGAAGATTAAAGGAAATTTGTGTTTTTTTTTGTGTATAATTGTATAGTACCAGATTTTCTTTTATGAAATCCAATTACATATTGCCGAAGTTGGGCGGGTCGGATAAAACACATACTTATATGCCGTTATGTGACAATAAAGTTTGCGTACAAATCCTTCAACCGAAGTGGTGTCCTTTACTGAATCTATCCAGCGATTTTCTTGAAAAGGCTCTAACGATTTTCTTTTAATTTTTTTACACTTATATTATTTTTTTCCCGGCATTTTCCACAAGAGCTCACTTTATTTGAAACATTAAGCCGTAAAATGCAGTTAAGGGCATTTTTTTGGGGGAGAGTGAGGTTAGTGTCACTAAAGTGCTATTTCAGTTATTAAAAAATTCTGTCTCTTAAATAAAGGTATTTAATTTTGTGGAAATTCCGAGTTTGAAAAAAAAATCGGATAACCGGAAGTGCGTTTATTTTACCACTTTTTTTTTTTTTTTTTTTTGAAAGGATATACAGAACATTGTTTTCATATTAATGATTTTTACTTCAGATATAATTTAGTAATTTATGAACTAAGTGACCAATAAAAGGCCTCTTTCATATTGAACGATCTAATAGTTCGATATTTCAGAAGATTTACGTTTTAAGTGGGAGTGAATGAATTATTCTGTCAGTCTGGTAAATCAGTTATTTACCACATTTATACCTTCTGTTCAATTTTCTGATGATTTCATCCATTTTATCTTGGAATTTTACCTTGATTGGAACTATTTTATTGCAAAGAAATTCAATTTTCTTTCAACCAGGTACAAAAAAAAAAAAAAAATACATTTATACAATTGATAACAGAAAAGAGATAGAATATGAAAAATTATTTTTTTCTTCTTCTATGATGGACATGCATAATTAACTTTTTCAATTGGTAACTTGTTGCGCAGTTTGTGAGATATACAAGGATGCAGAGCTATAATTTATTTCTATAACCATGCTTATTGAGATTCGTGACTTATCTTATTCAATAACCTTTATTTTTTAATATATCTCTTCACTGTAATATTGATAGTTTATTTTAAACTTTAGACATGTTTGTTTTTTGGTTCCTTTTCTCTATTGTATAGATAAAATCATGGGGCTAAATTAGTAACTAATATTATCTCGGCCATCTAGATTCTGGTTGAAGGATTGTCAAATATATAGTATGTATATTACCAAGTTTTTTTTATTTTAAATTTCAACTTTTAATGTTAAGAGAAAGTATTACTTTCGTTTCACATTATCCAGATTTAGTTTTCAATGGAAACGTTTTTTGGTTTGAGGTCCTTAGATTTTTGGAAAAAATGATTTTTGAGAAATTATTTTTCTGTGTGATTATGTGAGCAGAAAATCTTAAAAAAGATTATAGTTTACTAGGCGCAACATCGCATCTGACACGGAAGTTTTGGTTAAAATCTCATTCGGAAGTGGAAGCTTACCGAGTCGGCTTTTTACTTGTTTTTAACTCGTAGTGACAGGAAGGAAGTATTGCCATCGTGTCAAATTTTCGAAATTGAGTTTTCACCGGAAATACATGTTGATATCATCTCCCCTGAGTACGAACAAATTGTTTTTAATGTGTGTGTGTGTGCTTGTGTGTGTGTGTGTGTGTGTGTATATGTATGTATGAACAAAATATTCCATAAAACACTTACTTGATATTCCTTATGTGACAATAAAGTTTTCGTAAAAATCCATCAACAGGAAGTGTGACTTTACTGAATCTATCCGCGATTTTCTTGAAAATGGCTCCAACGATTTTCTTTAAATTTTTTTACACTATATTATTATTTCCCCAGACTGCGGTTTTCCTCGCCAAACTACTTTTTACCCTATATACACACACACAAATAATCTATCACTTTTATTTGAAACATTTTCCCGGAAAAATGGATTTATTGGAGGTTCTGGGGGAACAGGAGCGTTAAGCTTTACTCTTAAGTACCATTTCAGTACAGTGTATGGTTCCTGCAAGCTTATATAATATTAATATACGCTGGAAGTGATGCTGGAATTGTAAATATGAAGAAAAGCGGTCAACCGGAAGTGCGATGTAACAGCAACCAAAGAGAGTAAAGAGAAGAGAAAAGAACCCAAGCACTCTCTCGAACTGGAATGGGTGAAACTATATAAATACAGCGAGGACAGTTCAATATAGTTCTCTGTAGTTCATCATCTCGCCAGTCACTTTGTGTCATTTTCATACCACTCTACCTTAACCATTCTCTATTGTAAAGTCCAGGCAGACTGTGTCTCATTATTATTATTATACATAGTTAACCAGTGTTAACCTAGTCTTCTCATTTCATCAACCAGACCTAAATTCTCTCCACCCTACACATCCAATATATTTGGGGATGATGTTAACAACAACCAAAGAGAGATCAGCAACTACAGAGAGTAAAGAGAAGAGAAACGAACCCAAGCACTTTCTCGGTCTGGAGTGGGAGAAACAGTATAAATACAGCTGTATTGACAGTTCAATATAGTTTAACATCTCGCCAATCACTTCGTGTCATTCTCATACCACTCTACCATAACCATTCTCTACTGTAAAGTCCAAGCAGACTGTGTCTCTTTATTTATTATACATAGTTAACCAGTTTAACCAAATCTTCTTATATCATCAACCATACCTAAATTCTCTCCACCTAACACATCCAATATATGCGATTTTTCATAATTGATTTATGAATATTTTTCTTCAAAAACGACTGTAATGATTTTCTTTAAACCTTGGTATACTAACTGCACAGATATATAAACCTTAGGTTCTGTGGAATCTGAGACATTAAAATTCAAATCTGTTTGTTTAATATAATTGGCGCTTTCTTACAATGTAATCATTCTCTACCTCTGTCTGGGTTAGGGTAGGTTGGTCCACCAGCTACCACTACAAATTAGCAAAATTTGCCATTTTAGACATAAATTATTAAGAGTGTAGGTGTGTGTGAGTGTAGTTTCTCAGTTTTTCGATAATTTTGAAAATGGCTCGGAACGATTTTCTTTAAACCTTGCTTACACATGCATACAGAGTGGGGATCATTTTTGTTCGAAACATTGTTTTTAACGATAATTGATTGTGTAATGTTAAACTTTTCCACTCCAGTAAATAATTATAAAGCATTCGGGTATATTAAATACTTGCTGGAATTCGAAGTTTAATGAAATAGTTCAACTGAAATTGCAGCTTACAGTATAATTCGTTTCAGTATAGTTCTTGGAAACATTATAGAGACGGAGTTGAAAATATCAATGCAATTAAATTGTCCAACTAAAGCTTAGTAAAATATTTACATTCAATGAAAATTTGCCGCTTATAAGAATTGTAATAATTGCATTTAGAGAAAAGTCTTGTAAACCCTTCTCTCCAGCTATTTTTATATATTTTTGCATTCTCAATTTATTATTATTTTTAACGAGTTTAAAGTAATTTTGTCAATTCAAACTGTTGCTTCGCATAGAGATTGACCTCATTCCAATTTAAACATATATTGCCTCCCCGCTTGTTCACCTACTACTTTGTTTATATATGTTTACTTTGTGAATGATTCAACTGTTTGTTAATTTCATTGTAGGACATGATTACAGCAGTATAATACAAATATTTGGCCCAATTTTATTGGGATTTCTTACGTTTTTCACTTTTAGAATGATTATTTTTAGTCCAGATTAATTTTCGATCGTAAAAATACTATGTTTGAAACAGCCAGACGGAAAGAAAATATTTTTTTCTCGAATTGTAAGTTTATTCATCTTCAAAATTCTTGAAAAGGAATAATAAAAAAAAAAAACTTTAGTAGTCAATGAAAAAAAAGGAAACAGAAAAAATCTAAGAACCCCACTTTAAAAAAAAAGACTCCCCATTTTATGGATCTCTCCGTCTAATAAGCGGAAGTAATGTAATCGTGTCAAATTTACGAAATTTGAATTTTCCACCGGTAATATATGTGTATGAGGTCTCTTGAGAAAGAAAACAATGTTTGTATGCGAATGGCCTGCATGAGTGTCTGTATATGATAAAATATCATAAAAATCGGAAAGTTTTGGTCAAATTCTATTAACTGGTGCGACTTTACTAACATTGTTTTTCAATTTTTCCAATCATTTTTATTTGAAACATTATCCTAGTAAAATTGTATTTTTTGGGGTTACAAAAGAAAAACAGTAGCGTTAAACTTTGTTCTAAAGTAACCTGTTCAGTACGATATATGGTTCTATCATTTGTATAATATTGAATTGTTATAGCAGTATTGCTGCGTATTCGGCGACCAGGTGTCAGTCATTCAGCGAGAACAGGGGGCACCACGAATAGGAAAAATGAAAATGACCTTATATGAAAAATTAAAGCGACTCGGAGATGCTTACTGGGGCACTTACACTCCAGCTACACACAGGCTAGCCACTCAGGCAAACTTTTCTATTATAGCGGAGTCACTCAGTCACGATTTGGATCCAGCGCTACAAAAAAAGACAACGCGATTAATGCCACGGCAGCATTTCCCACTCGACCTCCGACTTGCACTAGCAAGAACCCATTTGGTGAATGAAGCAGATAAGGCAACTTCTGAAGCATGAGAATTTAGAAATGGAGCCGTGGAGACGATGGCTCTGAGATACTTTCCAGAAACCAGACTCCACATGTTACTGACGGATCAGCGGATTCTGAGCAAGGGATTAGACGTTTTGGGGGAACAGGAGCGTTAAGCTTTCCTCTTAAGTACCATTTCAATACAATGTATGGTTCCTGCAAGCTTATATAATATTAATATACATTAGAAGTGATGCTGGAATTGTAAATATGAAGAAAAGCGGTCAACCGGAAGTGCGATGTAACAGCAACCAAAGAGAGTAAAGAGAAGAGAAAAGAACCCAAGCACTCTCTCGAACTGGAATGGGTGAAACTATATAAATACAGCGAGGACAGTTCAATATAGTTCTCTGTAGTTCATCATCTCGCCAGTCACTTTGTGTCATTTTCATACCATTCTACCTTAACCATTCTCTACTATAAAGCCCAGGCAGACTGTGTCTCATTATTATTATTATTATTATTATTATTATTATTATTATTATTATTATTATTATTATTATTATACATGTTAACCTGTGTTAACCCAGTCTTCTCATTTCATCAACCAGACAGTAGATAGGAGTTTTCTGTCATCTCTTCGAAAGTCATGCCCCAGTGGGTCGTGGTTGCTCTATCTTTGATGGAGAGATACATGCAATCCATATGGTGCTCTCCTATCTTGAGCAAACACAACCGAGGAATACCGTATGCTGATAGATTCTCAAGCTGCGGTGACTGGTTCCAGCGACTGTGCGTCGAAGGCTATTCGTGCCTGCCGACTACAAGTCAGCAGGCTCCTTCAATCAGGGCATGAGTTGGTCTTTCAGTGGGTGCCAAACCACTGTGGAGTGAGTGGAAATGAGAGGGCTGATGAATTGGCAAAGAAAGGTTTTATTGCTCCCTCAACGTGACTTAAATGTTCCTCTTGAAACAGCTTACATGCCTTATACGCACTACATTTAGTCACCAGTCAATAAGGGCGAGATCAGAAGCCGTCCAGGGCAAAAGGTATGGGGCTCTTGCGATGCCCAAAGGTCGAATCCAGCCGGACCTGCCCAGAGGAGTCGGGGAGGCTAACTTTCGAATGTTGACTGGTCACTACTACTTGCAGAGGCATTTGCATCGTTTGGGGTTCGTGGACAGCCCCATATGCCCTTTATGCAATGATCCCGATTCGGAGATGACGAGAAGTATTGCTAGAATTCCAAATTCGATACAGTTCGGTTAACCGGAAGTGGGACTTTGCAGAATAAATGATTGAATTCTTTGTAATTTCAATAAAAATGGCTACAAGGATGATTTTCTATTAACTTGGAATGCTGAGGGTACAGATATAAACCTATCACATTTATTTTATCACATTTTTCCAGAAAGATTGATAGTGAATGGTATTCTGGGAAATCTGTGACGTTTCATTGGTAAAAGTTTGTATTTGTGCAAAGACGATGTCTTCTGAATTTAAATGTAAAAACATTAATTTTCTACCCGCCATCTATTTTTGCCCATCAGTAAATATCTCTATAATTTACTTATATTAAGGTAATTGAGTCAGAATTTCCCAGTTTAAGGTAATTTTATCTCGTGTGAGTGTTCTACAGCAGATTATTTAACTATTCTACATTTTTTTTATATGCATTCAAAAAGTTTGAAAAACTTAGCTTTTGCACAGAGTTATTTCTATTAATTTGTTTTTTATTTATTTTATATTTAGGATATTATTATATTTTCACCAATTATTGAAACAATAAGGAACTATAATCAGCTGTTATAATTGGGACAAAAAAATTGATCCCTATTAGGAAGAGAATTGGAAGAAGTGAACACTCTAAAGGAGAACTAAAAACATGCTCAGCTGATTCTATATATAGTGTTGAGCGCTGAGAAGAAGAATTAGGAAGAAGATTCCTAGAGTTTAGATAGTTGTATATAGGAGAGAAGGGAGCTAAACTTCATGTGAGTCGTGATTGTGTGCACGGGTCACTGACTTAGTTCTCACATTCCTTTTACTGTTCATCTTGCTTTACTTTCTCTTCACTGTCTTCTTCTTCCTGCTCTTCATCTATAGAAGAACGTTGTTGTTGTTGTTGTTGTTCAAGTGTAAATAAGTGGAGCTCCATAGAGAGAGAGAAAATCTGAAAGAAATAATGTCGATTTGTTTCTAAAAGATTGCCAATGTACTATTATTTTTTTATTTTCTTCATTCTTTGCGTTATTACACTAATATATAAACAAATAACTATCTTGTTTTGACACTCAGGAAGTTGAAAACAACATCAATTTTTACTTCCTCTTTCTACTCAAAAATATTGGGTTTATTAATATTTTCAAAATTTAATGCTCACACAGAATGCAGTTTTAGAAATTTGTCAGATAAACAAACGGTTAAACATTAAACAAACATGAGAACTTGCTGGAATCTTTAATATTGATTCCTTTTTGTAGTCATAATGACTGGTCCTGATATGAAAGTTCAATCAAAATTCTCCGTTAAGATTATTTGTTGGAAGAAACGATCTTGATTTCCTTACTTTCCCGAAAAAGCACTCTTTGAGAACAGTAATGTTGTATGACTTTCTCAGAAAAGGTTCTGAGAAACAAAAAAAGCCATCTGAAGCAACAAAAAAAAATATTTCGTTCCAGAAAAAAAAGAAAAAAGTAACGACTTGCGTTTCTTTTCTTCTTTTCTTCTTAACTTAATAACTCGATTATAATTAATTTTTGCTTGTCAATTTGACCTTTGTTTCAACACCTTCTGGATGGTGATGCTATTTTTTTGGTACCCATTGTAACTTCTACAAAGGTTTCATTTAATTATTGAAGATTCTTCTCGACCGTTCTTAAATGATAGATAAGTATAGTGAGATTCTGTCTTTTTTAAAAAATAAAAAAAACAAATATTTGCCAACGTTTCGACAAATATATTGTCTTTATCAAAGCATAAAAATAAGAAATGTTAATAAAATCTTCAAAACTAACTTAGGTAGTTGTTGTGGTGGTTGGTTCCGCAGAGCTGGAAAGCATCAGAGACTTTTTCCATGGTAGCCTGCTTCATTTTGTGGCCATCGACCAGTTTCGGGCGTTCGCCCATCTTCGGGATGCGTTTTCCAGACAGTGTGACAACACAGACTTGCACAGAGCAAATTCGGTTTTTACACACTGTGTAAAACTGAATTTGCTCTGTGTGAAGTTGAGTGTGTAAAACTGAATTTGCTCTGTGCAAGTCTGTGTTGTCACACTATCTGAAAAACGCATCCTGATTATGATGGGCAAACGCCAGAAACCGGTCGATGACCACAAAATGAAGCAGGCTACCATGGAAAATGTCTCTGATGTTAACTTAAATATATTTTAGGAAAAATAAATAGTTGGGAACGCTTCAACAACACAAGAGAATGCAGATCACACCTCTCTGTGTTGTTGAGGCGTTCCTTGTTGTTATTTTTATGCCTTGATAAAGACAATATATTTGTCAAAACGTTGACAAAAATTTAAGTTTCTTATCCTTATCCATCGTTTGATTTAATTTCGTTTAGAAACAATACTTCTGTTTTTAAATATTGTAATGTTTTTCCAACTAAACTAGCTACTGCAACTAGTTTTAAGAGGGTTCGTATAGATAAAATACTCTAAACTTCAATAAAGAAAACACCAATTTATTGCTATACACAATAAATTACTAAATACAACGCTTAATAATAATTATTTCACACTGTAAACCACAAAAGTTCACTTTGTTCACTTTTGTACACTTTTCACAAACTTGTAGCTTCGTTTGTAACTGAAAAACTCTCTCAACTCTCTGTGGTCCCTCTATTTATACCAGTAGAGAACATTCCAGACTTCTCTCGACTATTCCGGTCAAAACTAGAGCGCCGCCAGCACTTCCTACCTACGGCCACTAAGAGAACCTTAGGTACCTATCTTCTCTCCTAGATGGCACCACTTGCAGCGTTGCAATATAATATAAATTTATCCCATATTTTGATTGAAAAACTAAAGCACTTTTTCCTTTCTCTAACTCATAATATAGAAATATTGCGATCGAGACAGATTTTCAAAATTGAGTTTTCGAAGCCATAAATATATCTTTTAAGATACCCGGAGTACAAAAAAAAATCTGATGTTGAGTAATCACATGACTTATTCATGTTAGTTTAAATTAATACAATTTCATTAAACAAATTTTCTAAACAAATAACTGGTACTACGAGTTTACAAAATAAGTTTTTTTTATTTTTTTTGAAATTTGCTGGAAAACACAATAGCGATTTTTTTTTATTTACGTGAACGTGAACTTGATGTGATAACTGCATTTATATGAAAAATGTCACTTTTATTTGAAATATTGATTTGAATAAATTGATTTTAAGGAGTTCCTTTATTTGTAGCGTTTAATTTGAAATTTGGTTAGTTGGCTTGTTAAATGTTGGCGCTATCTGCTGGACTATAATGTAATTACACTTTTTCTACCTGCCTAGATACATTTTCCTCTCGTGTAACATTTGAAGTAACTATAAAGAAAATTGATCATTTTATAATATAATTATATTAACTGTAGTAAGAGAAAGTCGTGTGAGTGTTTCACACCAGATTTTATACAAAATATTTTAATGGTGTGTCTTCTGGGTGTGTCTATCATCCCAACATATGACGTGCTCTATAACCTGCTATTGCTCATGCAACAGAGCGTTTGTTTGGAAGGAAAGCAATATTTTTGTTATATAACAATATTTATTAAAGCTATTTATAAGACACTTTTGATTTTTACTTGAATTTTGCTGCAAAGACAGATTAAGAAACATTGGGATTACCAAGATATGTATCCTACTATTGCTTATATTATTTACCCCTCACTCTGTAGTATTCTCCTCATCAAAGGCTGTTCTAAGCTACAGATTTTTTTTTGTTTTTGTTTTTGTCAATTATTCGCATTTTCCCCGACGATTTACTTTGTAGTTTATGTACTTTCTTTACATATATGAAGAGCTGCTATAACTTAAAATATTTTTAAACATTTTTCCGATAAAAATGGTTCAGAAGGGGGTAACGGTGACATCTTATTTCTAAATTTCCATGCCAATATATAATAATGTTACATCACCAACTAACATGAAGTTACAATTAGTCTTTCATAAAATTGCATATTAGCAAAAAATCAATCAATCAGAATTGTGAATGTAACAATAAAAAAATAAAAGTGCTAATGTAAACGCATTTCCGGCTTTCCGATTTCTTTGAAACTCGGAATTTCAACAACATATTCAATTCTAATTAACATTATTTAGATTATAGAATTGTTGAATAAACTGAAATAGCACTGTAGAGAAAAACCTAACCCCAGCCCTCCCTTATATGAATTTTCCCAGATAAAAATTTCAAGTAAAAGTTCTGGATCTTTGTATGTATAGTTGATGTGGCAAGTTTGAAGACAATCGTCGGAGCTATTTTTGAGAAAAACGCAAAAAAGTAAAAAAAACCAACAACTAAAGTGGTACTTCCGGTTGAAGAATTTTGGCAGACGACCCATCGTCAGATGCCATGGTGATACCTCAACGAAATATCAAGTTTCAACTTTCTACGGTTTTTCGTTTTTGAGCTATGCTGTTCACATACACAGACCACTTTTGCTCAAAACCACTTTTTTGGACTCAGGGGACCTCTAAACGGATATTGGAGGTAAAAAATCAATATCGAAAATTTGACACGATTACAATACTTCCTCTTACTAAGAGTAAGAGAAAGTAAAAAGTAGTAGAGCATTATAAATCCAACTTATCCCTTTAAAAAACAACTTTTGGTACAATTTCTTTTCCTATCGATTTTGCAAATGATTTTATGTTGTTTTAAATATATAGCAAATATATTCTCTTAAGTTGTAATATTAATTGTTCAGAGAAAAAAATATTTAGTAATAAAAATAATAAGTTGTTGTACAGTGGAAGTTATTGAATGTTGAGAGCGCAAGAGTGAGGAAGGGGTGGTGATGATATGAAGGAAAATGGGTTGGGGAAAGTGAAGGAAACTTTTTAGTTCCATCCAATCAGATAGGTTCGCACCACGATTGGTCTGTTGTTATATTGTTATTGCTGGTGGTGTGCTATTGAGAACGTTAGTGGGGTGACAAGTTTTTGGTCCCCAATGGACCGGAGCCGATTTAATTAAACTTCAATTGGGAAATTTACTCTCTGTGCTCGCGCTCTCTATCGGACCATCTTACTTTTTCATTGTCCCTCCATTTATTCCTCTACCTCCTACCCATTATAAGACGTCGTTGTTAAATATCTTCTTGTGGCTGTACGACCACAACTCCAGGGCTACGGTGCAGGGTGAAACGAGTTTTTCCCCTTATAAATACTTAACCCTTCTTCTTCCACTACTGTTTGATTGTATCTTTAGACACAATGAGGAAGTTATCTGGTTGGCTGCTAAAGCACAAAAAAGTGAAGCTGTGGGAAAGAAAAAAAGGAATAAATATTTTATTTTTTAAATTAAAAGTAGAATATATTTCCTTGTATCTGAAAACGGTCTGGGATTTTACCGACCTTACAATGCTTTTTTTATTTTCTTTTATTCCTAGCAAGAGGGAGTTCTGCGATCGTGTCCAATATGCGAATTCGTTTTGAGGTTTCCTGAGTCTGAAAAATTGGTTATTAGAATTTGGTCTGTGTGGTCTGCGCATAACTGAAAAAGCAAAAAATCGCTGACAGTTCAAACTTGATATTCAGTTTAATTTCTGCCAAGGGACCTGACAGTAAGGTTTTGGTCAAAATCAGTCAATCGGAAGTTTCCACTTTAATGAATGTTTTTTCAGTTTTTGGTGATTTTATCGAAAACAGTCTCCACGATGTTCTTAAAACTTAGCTTAGCAACTACACATATAAAGAGCTACAACTTTTATTTGCAATATTTGTTGGAAAAATTCATTTAAATGGACTTTTGGGTTGGGGTTATTTTTTCATCTAAAATGCTATTTTATAGTTTATTTTATAATTTTATCAAGTAAATAATATTAATTAGAATTAAATATGTTGTCATACTTTCTGAGTTTGAAGAAACTCGTTTGACCGGAAGTACATTTTTGCCAATGTTATTTCAGTTTTCTACGATTTTATCCATAAAAACAGTGACGGATTTTTATTAGATTTATTACACTAACTATGAATATAGAGCCTATATCACTTTTATTGGGCTCTTTTTTCCTTGAAATTATTTTACAGAAGTTTATGATTTCTTCAAAAAAGTCATTTTTTTATGTTTAGATTCTTCAATTGATGGAGACTTTACTACATCTCGACTAACTAATTACTTTAGATTTTTACTTTCAAATTTTGAAAATTGAATTTTCTGGAAATAACATCGTTTTAAGGGTTCTCTGTGATCTCTGTCTGAAATTGTTCTCTCTCTCCCACTCTCTCGTAGGGAGGGTTTAAACTTGATAGTTTAAGCTTCACCAGTGGACCTGACAATAAGGTTTGGTCAATATCGGTTAGCCGGAAGTACCACTTTACTGACTTGATTTTTCACTTCTTTTGCAATTTTCGCGAAAATGGTTCCAAAGTTTTTCTTTATGCTTATATATAATCTACTTTTATTTGTAACATATCTCCGGGAAATTTGAATTAAGGAGAGTATTGGGGGAGGGATGGGGTTATGCTTTCTTATAAGTTGCTATTTTAATTTTCTATATTAATTCTTTAAAATATTATAATAATATTCATCTATATTTAAACTCTAAAAATCAAAATCAACCAAAAAATTAAAATATATTAAAACATATAAATATATAAAATAATTCTGAGTTTAAAAAAGATCATGTTACCGAAAGAGCACTTTACTAAATAGATTCTTTTTACTTTCTCTTACTCCTAGTAAGATGAAGTATTTGTAATCGTGTCAAATTTTCGATATCGAGTTTTCACCGGAAATTTCCGTTTTGAGGTCCCCTGAGTCCAAAAAAGTGTTTTTTAGCAAATGTCTGTGTGTATTTATGTGAACAGCATAGCTCAAAAACGAAAAATCATAGAAAGTTCTAACACGATATTCCGTTTAGGTATCACCATGGGATCTGACAGTACGTTATCTGTCAAAATTCCTCAACCGGAAGTACCACTTTACTAGTTTTTTTTTTTTTGCGATTTTCTTAAAAATGGCTCCGACGATTTTTTTCAAACTTCGTACATCAACTACACGTACAAAGAGCTACAACTTTTATTCGAAACCTTTCTCTGGGAAAATTTATTAAAGGCACTTTTGGGGGAGGGGTGGGGTTAGGTTTTCTTTTAAAGTGCTATTTCCGTTTATTAGACAATTTTGCCATCTAAATAATGTTAACTAAAATTGAATGTGTTGTTGAAATTCCGAGTTTGAAAAAAAAATCGGATAACCGGAAGTGTGTTTACTTTACTAGTTTACTAAATGATTTTTTTAACTTTTTCGCGATTTACTCAAAAATGGCTCCGACGATTTTCTTGAAATTTATAATATAATCTAAACATGCAAAGATCTACATTATTTATTTAAAAGATTTCGCTGGGAAAATTCATTTAAGGGCTCTTTTAGGGGAGGGGTGGGGTTACAGCTTTCTCTAAAGTGCTATCATAGTTGATTATATAATTCTTTCATCCAAACAAAATCAACTAGAAATAAATAGATTGCTAAAATTCCGAGTTTCAAGAAAATTAGTAAACCGGAAGTGCACTTTTACTGAACAGTTTTTTTCAGTTTTCGACGATTTTCATTAAATAATTTGGTACACAAACTATAAAATTTGTCAATTATAGTTTTGAGAACTGGAGTAAGAGAAAGTTGTGTGAGTGTTTCACATCAGTTTTTTTTTTTAGTTTTCTTCGATTTTCTTTATAAAAACATGGACGGGTTTCATTAAACTGTTGTACTAACTATACATACAAGAGAGAGACCTGTCACTTTTGTTTGAATTTTTTTCCAAGAAAATTCATTTGTGGAGGTTTTGTGAGAGGGGTGGTGGTTATACTTTACTCAAAAAAATCTTTTTATCAAGTTCACATGTAAATTGCGGTAAGAGTGAAAATCTTAAGAGTTGCACCAGATTTTTTGAAGTATTACTGTTGTAGAAAATAATATATTTAACGAGACAGGAAAGTCCTTTGTGATCATTTTCTTTTCCTTAACTCGAATGTATGTAAAATTAGCACTGTACTCTTTTGTAAAATTAATTTTTTTAAATATTTTATATTAATAATAATAATAATAATAATAATAATAAATATTTTATTACTGTTTCTATTTTTATCAGCTGCAGTTTATGTATTATTATATTATATATATATTTTTTGACTGGAATTTAAGAGTAATACTTTTTTTTTTATGTTTCTCTCCTACAGTGAACAACTCTTGAAAACAAAGCAAATCAAATACAAAATATCAGTGGGGGCAAGAGGGAAGTGACCCTAGATGGAACGTTAATAAAACATTGCGCAAATAACCAACATCACAGGGGAGAGTGCTGCTAGTACTTACAGCTAATAGAGATAGAGCGAACACTACTTGTAGCAAAATAGCACCATCTACCAGTTTTTCCATCTCCCTGTTTCTCACTGTGGTACACATAGATTGTGGTGGCAGGCGTTGTGGTGATACAGCGGAGTGGAAAGTTCTTCTTGTGTGTATTTGGGCCGCTAAACTTCTACTTCTGCCTTAACAAACGCACACACTTCAAATTCTGCTGGCAAGTGTGAAGTAATATATTATATATTATGGTTGTTGTGAAGATCCTTTTTGTGGACCTTCCTCCCTTCACCCCCCACCACCACCAGGACCCTTAGCTCTCGCACCACATTACATATATATATAGAGCCACCCTTCATACATTTTGCACTGAATCCTTTTTTTTCTATAATATTATGTTTATATAGGGTGTTTTGGTTAGTAGTGTGACAAAAAATTTTGTGTCAGAGTAGATCCCTTGTGGGACTATCATAATACAATTATACCATACCATGTTCTTTTATCTGCCCTCCCCCCTCTGTCCCATACACACCCACCCACTCACGCTACAAACACACTTATTCTCATTTTTCTGTAGCCCCGAACATTTCTTTTTAGTAACACTAATGTTTTACTTTCTCCTTACTCCTAGACACAGGAACTATTGTGATCAAATTTACGAAATTGCGTATCCATCGGGACATACATATATTGAATAAATGTTTTAGCAAATTATCTGGGTAAGTGTGTGTTAAGAAAATATCTCAAAAAGGAAAAATACAGGAAACTCAAACATGGGTCTAAACATTCCCACCGTATCTGACACGAAAGTTTCCGAAAAAAAAATCCATCAACCGGAAATGCTACTTTACTCCTGTAAAGTTTCTATTTCAGTTTTTCGCGATTTAAAAAAAAAAAAAAAATGGCTCCAACGATTTTCTATAAACTTCGTCTACTATCTATTTATAGATATACTATAAATACATATTACTTTTATATGATAAAATGATATTTTAGGAAAATTGAATTTTTGGGGGGTTCTAGGGGGGAACAGTAGTGCTATGCTTCCCTTTGAAGTATCATATTCAGTACAGTGTATGGTTTTTTACGATCTACATAATATTTATTTACTTTAGAAGCATTGACAGAATTCCAAAATGGAAGAAAATCAGTTAATCGGAAGTGCGCCTTTAGACGAATAAGTTTTTGATCTTTTCTGTTTTTTCAATTTTCTCGAAAATGGTGGCAAAGATTTGATTTTAAACTTAGTATGCTCAGTGCATAGATAAAAACATAATACCTCTTTTATTTGAAACATTTTTTCTGATAATATTGATTTTAATGGTTTTATTAGTTAGATTATTCTTAAATTTAAATTGCACAAGTTTGTTGGCTTTGACAAAGGGTACTCCAGACAAGTTCCCTCAGGCAAGCGGGTGTAACCCCTAACAACCTTTTTTTATGCCTAGCCCAGCTAAAACTTAGAAACAACACCAACGCATTTAAGTAATGTTGGGATGAAATACTGATCAAGGAAAAAATAGAAGGACAAATTTGATTTACCTTAAGTTGGATCCTTTTATAAGTCTATATAAAGGCTTTTTTAGTCTTGTTAATAATAGTCATTATAGAAGGAGTTCAGTGTAACTACTTGGCCTGGTAAACATTACTAGATGATTAGTTTAAAAGTGTTAAGTGTGAGGGTACTTTGAAGAATTAAAATAATTAAATCAATGAAATACTACAGCTTCGCTACTGGGGATCAAAGAAAGGTTATACATTACCCTTTCACAATGGAAATTAAGATAAAAATGAGAGAGTTCTGAACATGGGACCACAAGAGATAAAAAAAAAACAAAAAATGATGGACTAAGAATGATTGAAGAATGAAGATAGAATGATGGAAAATATATGTAAGACGAATCTTCGTCAGTATTTGCATGAGCAGTGATTATCTGATTTACCGTGAACATCGATATAACTCTAATGTGCATCGATTATCTATATGCACAGCATACAAACAAGTAAATAAATTTGAATGCAAAAGAATATGAATTATTAATAATGTTTTTTTACCCAAAAATAGTAAGCAATTTACTCAAAAATATTAAAGTGGCTAATCCATAAGACACTTGAGTTAGGAAGGGATAAAACAAAATAAATAAGAAATAAACCAGTTTCAGGACAGGCTTGTAAACTTAAAAGTATTAAATAATACCCGAATCGTTAAAAAAAAGAGCCCCCCAAAAAAATTACAAAGCAATAGTAACTTTTTAAATTCGGATGTTTTTGAAGAAAAATACCGTAACTATGACCGCATTAAAGTATATTTCAATCTATAGTTCAGTTATCACTGTCGCCCTCATTTGTGTGAGCAAACCTGACTCGACTGCCACTTTATTCTCTTGTCATATAAATATCTATTTGAATGGATGGTGGTTATGGTATATACTGTGCTAGAGTATTATGAGGTGGTGTTTTTTCTGTCTCTTTCTATTGTAAAAGGAAGTACCCAGGTGATAGTGCCAAATTTTCAGATTTGTGTTATCACGGAAAATACCATGTATTGTGGTTACTTGAATATGAAAGAATTTTTTGCGAATAATGTTTCTGTAAACAAAATATATCATAAACAAAATAACGCTGAAACTTGATGTTCCGTTTAGGTTACAGAAAAAAAATTGACGAAGGATGTTCTGGGGGAATCTAGTTTCGGAAGTGCTAACTGCTAGAATATAATTCATATTTACGTAACTGCCATGAGCTGAGAACCAATTTGTATTCCAGGCACCTCTTGGTATTTAATTTTTACGCAACTAAAGTTGAATAAAAGTTGCAAGTATCAAGCAATTTTTTAATTGTAAATGTGTTTTACTGTATATATAACAGAAAGTCAATATGCGTGTTAAGGCATAATCCTTGATGCATGCTTCTTTTGTACTGTACGATTCGTTTCGAGTGTTCGCCTATCAAAGGGGTGCCTTGATGAATACTGTCAACGTGATAATGATTTTAATAAGATATGCTGAGGACGGACGAAAGTCGGAAACCAGTCGATGACCTTAGAAACCTAACTTTGAATAACGTACTATTTCGGAAGTGTTGCACAGATTGACTTCCATTATTGCATTCACGTCACATCATGTCCACTTCTAACTCACCAACTTTTTTTTACTTTCCCTAACGCCTGGTAAGAGATCGTCTTAAAAAAAAAAGTTGTGTGTGTGTGTGTGTAATGTGTGCCAAAATTTAAATTTCAATAACGGAAAGACGCAGGAAGATCGAACTTGATATTCCACCAGACACAATTATCGTACCTAAATGACACGAAAGTTTCGGGCAAAATCAATCAGCCGGAACTTCCTTCAATCACTGATCCCCCATCCCCCCCCCCCAGGATTTCGTGATTTTCTCTAAAACAGCTTCAACAGCTTTAATCTTAGCATACTAACTACACATAAATACCTATCACTTTTTTTATTTGTAACATTACCGCCTTTTTTTATTATTTTTTTCATGGTCAGCCTAACTTGACATTGTAAACATTGCAACTTTAAAATTTTAAGTAAATTATATTAATTGAGTATAAAACAAAGTCATGTGAGTGTTTCATACTGTTTTTGTGTTTATAATTTCCCTTTTTCGAGGAATTAATTAACCACTATCAAACGCTGTCAGATTTTCGAAATTTTATTAGCCCAAGGAAGTAAGTGTATGTTACAAGAAAAAAAAATCTAGTGTGAGACGCTAATCATAAATCTTCTCTCATTCCAATCAATACAATTTAATTATAAATTTTCTTTAACATTTTAATATTTGCTAGTTTTAGTTGGGCCTACACCATTAAAAAAAAGGTTGGTAGGGGTTATACTAGTATACCTGAACGGACTTGTATGGAGCGCCCATTGTCAAAACCAATACACCTTGTGCAGTTTAAATTTAAACTTAACTCTAAGAAACCCCCACCCCCCACCCTCCACAAAAATGAATTTTTTCGGAAATACATTTTAAATAAAAGTGATACGATTTTATTTGTGCAATAAGAGCATTCCAAGTTTATAGAAAATCGTTGTAGCCGTTTTTGAGACAATTCCAAAAAAAAAGAAAAATTGTAAAGAGTCATACTTCCGGTTAACCAATTTTCTTAAAATTTGGAATTTTATAAATGCTTCAAATGTATGATAATATATAATGTAGTTTTTAAAACCAATGTATTGACCTAGTGCTTGAGAGGACAGCTTAGCGTTACTGTTCCTCCAGAAGCTCCCAAAAAATTCATTTGCCCGAGAAAATGTTTAAAATAAAACTGATAGGTTGTATGTATAAAGTATTGTAACGCAGCAACTGGTGTCATCTAGGAGAGAAAGCAGGTACCTCAAGTTCTCCTGGTGGCCGCTAGGAAGCGCTGGCGGCGCTCTCTCTAGCTCTTTCTAGAAGAATCGAGAAAGTTCTAGACCCTTTTCCACCGGTATAAATAGTGGGACAACAGAGAGTTTGCAGGGACTTTCTGGTTACAAACTAAGTGCACGTTTGTGAAAAGTGCATAAAAAGTGAACAAAATGAACTTTTGTGGTTTAAACTATGAATTAATTATTATTAAGTGTTGTATTGATAATTTATTGTGTAAAACAATAAATTGATGGTGTTCTTATTGAAGTTTAGAGTACTTTATCTAAACGAACCCACCTTAAAACTAGTTGCAGTAGCTAGTTTAGAGGGTAAAAACGTTACAGTATATACGATGTTTAAAGAAAGTCGTTTTAGAGAAAATCGCGAAACTGAAAATAAAAACCATTGAGTAAAAAGGCGCATTTCCGGTTGATGAATTTTGCCCTATAACCTAAAGTGTCAGGTGCGATCCTAAAAGGGCGCCTTCCACTGCGAAAGGGTAATGAGCATGAAATAGCTGAGCGAAACGGAGTTTAATAGTTTTGACCTTCCACTAAAAAAGAGTTTTACATAAAAGAGGTATTTGCCTTCCATTGTCAGCGGGTTCGCAAACCTGGTAGCGGATTGAGCTAAGCGAGAAATGAGATGGAAGGGGTTGATGCTTCCATTATCAGCGGACTGAATGGTCAGCCAGTTCATCACAGCCAATTGGATCGAGCAAGTCGTGATTGAAGTTTTCTTTTTCGTTTTTCTAGTAATAATGTCAGACGATTCCAGTGATGATGACTATATAAATACGATAAGTAAATGCTTGCTACTCTATAGTTATAAGAAAAAGAAGCGTAACAAACCAAGATTTTGGGTGAGCTACCACATTAGAGAGAGACCTGTCAAAGGCCATTTACTACGGATATTCTACCATTTACAAGATGATAATCTCTGTCGCTGGTATTCCATAAACAAGGGTATTGTCGCACTGTTTCAATAAAAAGCTCCATTTTATTCAAATACGCTACGATACTGCAGTCACAGAACATGTTCAAGAATGAGCTGAAAAAGATATTCGCAGTGGAAGGCGCGCATAAGTAGGGAGGGAGGTAGGGAAGGGCTAGCGGACACCGTTCAAAACTAGCATTGCACAGCGTGACACAACGGCTCCTTTTTCCTTGCTCAGTCCGCTCCGCCGACTCATCTATTGGTGGAAGCACTTCTATGAGATTTGGCGTTGCGAGTCGAACGGAGTCCGTCCCAAATCCGCTCAACTCTGCGACCAATTTTGTAACTCTTTATACTCGTTCAGTCCGCTCCGCTCACTCTTTTCATAGTGGAAGCACTTACATGAAGATAAACCTTTGCGAGTTGAACGGAGTCCGAACGGAGCCCGCTTCTTCGCTCGCAGTGGAAGGCGCCCTAAAGAGTCTAGTGCCTCGACGAAATATCAAGTTTTGAATTTGCTGCGATTTTTCGTCATTCGCTAAAAACATTTTTTTCATACTCCGAGTGGGGGTTCAAAATTTGACATGATCGCAATACTTTCTTTTAACTAAGAGTAACAGAAAGTAACAAAAAAGAGTAAATAGGGGTGTGTAAAGGTTTTTGTTGCAAATAATGAAAATTTACCTCCATCCAATATTTTTCATCACACTACCTATCCAATCAACCTTATATAAGTATATTTGTACGTATTAATAATATGCACATGCAGAAATTTCCAATCTAAACTTTTATATGGATCTTTTTTATTTTGATTCTTGTGTTTGTCGTCTATAAAATCAATATTTTTTTCTTTTCTAGTCTAGTTTCTTAGTTTCTCTGTCATTCAGCACGATGTTTTCTTGTTGGCGTCATTTTAGGCGTATTTTCCAGGTTCATTGGAATTTTACTTCTTTTTTTATTTTAGTGTGTGTTCCCTGTCCATAGTTTTAGAATTTTAAACGGAATGCTGCCAAATATTTTTTATTTTTTAAAAAAGCCTGCACTATCCTGATCGTTTAGTATTTTTAATTATTTTTTTTTCTATTTTTCATTTTTGTATTTACGTATTAGTTTTTTTTACGCTATTTTTATATATATATTGTTTTTTCTTGTTATGTAAGAAATTTTGCAGATTATTTCTTATTATTTATTATAGTATTACTATATCACAACCTATGAAATAATTAGGTGAAACAATCTAAATAGGTGATTTCTGAAGTGCCAAGTAACAATTATAATATAATAAACGTCATATTATCAATGATACTATTGATAGTTTTAAACTATTTACATTTTTAGCTTGATTTTTAAGTTTTCTTAGAACAACTGGACGATTGTTTTCTTCTACATATAATATAGTTATTATTTATTTTACTTTTCCTAGTTTATAAGAACAAAATTGTACATTAAGTTTTCGAAACTGAGTTATTGGAAATAAATACTGTGAAAACATTTTTCCGCGAATTGTATGTCTTTTGGTGTGTATGTGCGCGTGCGTGTGCACACGTTTGGGTAATGTTAGGAGAGATGATGGGGGTGGGAGAGAAGATGCAGGCTTTATTTCTCTTGTTTGCCACCACGTGGCGTCATGCAAATTAGTCGGACGGTAGGAGAGATCAGAAGTGAACCTATTACGAAATTCTTCAGTTATTTTGTGTGTTCATTTGTGAGCTACGTACATTCATACGCATCAGGCTAAATACCTGAATTTCCATAACGTATTAGTAAATTTTTATATGGATTGCAATTGAAATGAAAGATTTCCACGCTGTAGTTAAAGCTGGACTCGTAGACATAGTGATTATTAAGTTTCAGCCATGTTTCCTTCACTTAGGAGAGCTACGACGTCCTTCCCTCCTATGGTGTAGCGAGCGTCGAAAAATACATTTTTTTTGTAGATAATAGTAAATGGCATATGTTTTATAAGCATTACCTCATTAATATATCTCCTATATTTTAATACAAGGCGACGATTGAAGTGGAACGTCTCTCCTAACTTTATCCTATATAGACAGGTTAACAAATATTCCATTTATGAGAGATTTTGTTTTCCCAAGTTTTCCCCAAAAATGCCGACAATGTTTTGTTCTAATCACTTAAGGCCTATTACTTTTATGTCAAACACATTACTAAGAAAATTAATTTTATTACAGTAGCTTTCCAGCCAGAGTTTATTGCATTGTTCCGAGTGCACTCTCTATGGTTCCAGTGAAGCAACGGTTTATACAAGACGACATAATTACCTTGCTACTTGCTCTTTAAACTTGCTTTTGAAAGAATAATTTAGACCGAACACTTTCTATTCAACAGATCCTATACGAAAATAATAAAAATAAATTATAAATAAAAAAGGTCAACTAAAAATCTCTCACAGGTATGGAAAAACGTTTAGAAAAAATACCAGTTTATCAATTACAAACCAAAAATTACAGTGAGAGCGGCAAGTCATGTAATTCTCGTCTCACACCAGGCTATTTGGGGGGGGGGGAGTGGGTGTGAAAGAGCTGTTTAAAATATATGTTTCATATTCGATGTTAATTTATTGCAATAAATTCCAAATAACAAATTGAATCATCAGACCAAATATTGAGATAGTGATCTTTCTGTTGGTGAAGTTTCTGTTAACCAATAGAATATGGGTATCATTTCCTCACTAAAGGAAAATTCTCCATACATAGTAGGTAGTTCAAGAATGTCCTGTAGATAGTCAAAATTTGAAGATAATAAACTGTGATTCCACTAAAATGTATTGGAGTTAGATTAACATTCAAGAAACTTAGGTTTTGCGGGCTTAGTATATATCATTTATGTGGCATGCATCATGTTATTTATTTATATTTCTATCAGCAACTATTTGCTATTAGTACATTATATTTCTAATGGTAATTGAAAATAATTAATTAACTATGCGCCTGTTGGCGAGCTCTATGTAAGAGAATTTTTTTTTTCATGTAATTTTATTAAATATATATGTATTTTTTAAATTTCAATTTAAAATAACTCTTCATAATTATTCATATTACGCTTTGTGATATTTAAATGCAAGTATTTAATATATACTTACTTTAATAAAATTTCTAATACTATAAGACATTTCTGGCATTCAAATACATATTTCTTTTTAAACAGTTATTGATTAAATATTACTTTGAACAATGGACAAGATTGCTAGCTTAATAGGTACGCTCTATCTACCAATCGCTTCTACCAATAGATGTGAACTGAATAACTTTGCGAAAAAATAAAGTTACCGAAAACCTGGTATGCCTTGTTGTATTTTGCATGTCGATTTTTTTTTTAAAATATAAGACGAGACATCTGTGGTCATAGGTGCCTGGAGCATATTCATTGCCCTGCCGGCCTCCAGGCAGTGTGAACTATAGAGGCTCCTAGGATGAGAGATTGATGAGATGATGGCATCCAGTGCTAGACTCGAACCGGGACCTTCGCGGCCTCCTGCGCGCTACCACTGAGCTAATCCCTTCTCTGCATGTCGAACGTTTATTGCATTGTATGGGTTGCTGCTTGCTTTTTAAACTTGCATTTGAGATTAAAGGAGTCGGATAATGGACCTCAGCAACCATTTTCCAAAGAGTTGTGCAGCTTTTAGTATATGCCGACTTAACATGGACGTTCTAGGAAGAAATATAATGCTGTAAAGAATGCTTTTTCTGGAGCCACTGGCAGGAGCAGGTTCTATGATTCTATTGAGAAAGAAAAATTCTTTATTATCGACCTAGCACTAAAGAGCCACACCGAATGGAAAATTGTACATGTGAACATGTTTTAGGATCCCTTGTTTTAGCAGATAATTAAATTATCAGGAACTCAAGAGAGTAGGTTAATGACAGTCAATAGTTGCTATTAAAGCCTTAAGCGGCCCCTAGACGGTCAGTATTATTGTGCAATATTATTGTAGTTTTCCCTAGATTCTTCAATAAAATTGCGCAATTACTAGACTGGTTCGAAATGTTGAACGATCAAGGCGCTGCTGCTATTGTAGTTGCTCTCATTATGTTTACTTAAACAACCCTAAGCATCAATTTTTTTTTGCCTGTTTTCATGCTCGTTCGCCTTGACATTCCATAACGCTGGCAAAGTTTTGTACAGATCTATGCATTCTATAGTGAATGCTTTTTATTCATTTTTCAATAAACCTACTTAATAATAACAAATTTGAAAACGAAATTAATTCTGAAAGTCTAGATAGAAAACGAATCTCAGTCACTGTACCTTACCGAATCTCGTGAGCAAGTGGTGGCAGGATATTGCGCAATAATGCCCACAAACGACACATTTCTCATATTGCGCAATATATTGGAAATATAGGTTTTGATCCACTCAATAATATTGCGCAACCAAAAATTTTGCACAATAATATTGACCATTCAGGGCCGCTTTGGCAAATATTTTAAAAACAAATTAAGGTTAAAACACGCTTATCTTTCTTATTTTCATGTATGAATCAGATTCGTGGTATATCTCAAAGGCAAACGAACTTAGAAAAATTTCCATAATTAGCTTGGTTTAAATTGATCTGACCGAGTTGGGCCAGGATGGCTGTTGAAGTCCCCAAAGGAAATAAGGAAGGTCTTATTTGAACAGTTAAAGGAACTGCCTAAAAGAAATGAAGATTATCTACTAAATGCGTAAATGAATGTTGGCCGCAAGGACGATTGGATGAGAGGTTTCATGTCATTCGCCTTCTACACTAAAGTACTAGATAAAGTGGCCTTTAGCTGGTCTAGGTTGTTGCAATAAAGTAGATTATTCCATTCTCCTTTCCACCTATACAATGAATACAGCTCGCCATACCATGAATCGCTATTTATTCTGCTTTCACAATACCGGCTATACCTATTACACAGTTCACTTCGCCCAACAAAATAGTTCAGTTTATTAAGGTCGGTATAGTTCAATACGCTAATAATAATTAGGGAATATGAATCAACAAAATAGTTCATTTAAATAACTTTACCACCATTTCCAATAGAGTTCATCCTCTTTACACAATATAAAAGACATTCCTTTTTGTTGAATATCTTAACTATTATTTCTCTATATTAAACACTGGTGGTGGTAGACGGCTGCTCAAACATCTGTTTCAATTGGGTCTCCTGGTGGCGAGGAATGTGGTCGAATGGGTCTTTCATATTCATGAACAATAGGGCCTTTCATGTTCGTGAACTTCATGCATGCTTGGAATTTCTACATTCTTTAATCTAAACTATAAAGTTTCGTGGAATTGTTACTGATTTATTTATTACAATATATCTTTAAAAGAAAAATTTTAAGAGAATAAATAAAACTAACCTCATTCTTCTGCTTGCTCAATAGTTGTTGACCTGTGCGAAAATACTGATTGTACATTAAATTGTCCAAATATTGTCTGAACTTAATCTTTCAAAGATAATATCGACAGGGAAAAGGCAAAATTTGCACTAAAATACAATTTTTAACAAATTCGTTTCTGTTCATTTATAAAACATCGAAGACTGATGTATTAAGAGAGATAATTTTAAATTTGTAGCTTTGATTTTCACCGGAATCCTCTTCAAATTCAACATTTTCAATTTTTTAATTAATAAATTATTGCAAGCATTTGCTGGGTTTTCAGATTTCATCACATAGTAGTCTACTGTAAAGCTGACTCCAAATTTATGCAATATACTCAGACTGATGAACATTTAACCGTATTTTGAATTTCTTACAAAATGTGAGCGTATTACCATATATGTAGTACTATATATTTCAAAATTCATAGCTTGAAAATTGTATGGTCGCCTTTTCTTTTCCCCTTCTCTTAGTAAGGAACTATTGCGATAGTGTCACATTTTCGAAATTTAGTTCGCCCTGAATATCTGACACGAAAGTTTCGGGCAAAATCCATCAGCCGGAAGTGCGGCTTTACTGAATGTTTGTATCCCCAGTTTTGGCGCCTCTCTCCCTTTCATTGGTCCCGAGCCTGCTGTTGGTGTGTCTTCTGGCACATGTTTGTCAGGCTTCCAGACGTGGATGACCCATAAGGATGAGTGCAGTGGGTTGTCGGCAGTCTAAGATGCTCATTGAGGGTCCGGACGGAGCTTTGAGTAGCGGGATCCGATGTCTTTCACGGACCTCTTTCAGGCATCTGGTTGGCTTCCTCACTGGGCATTATGTGGCTTAAGGAGACATCTCTATACAATGGGACTCATGCCTGAACCCTGTTGTAGAGTTTGTGAGACGGAGGAGGAAACACCCATGCATCTAATGACGGATTGTTTGGGCTGTGAGGAGATTAGGTTTAGGACCTTCAGCCGGAATAGGATGTCGGTAGAGGATCTTAAGCTATATCCTTTTAAGGTTTTGGTCCGATTTGTTCGGTCTGTGGTGAAACTTAGATGGGTAAAACCTGGGCCTGGACTTTTGTTCCAGGCCCAGTAGTTGTTATTCCTTAGGGGTAGCTTTATGGGCCCAGGGAGGCTTTGGATAGCGTTCGCCCTCCCCTTCCTTGAATAATAATAATCTCCAGTTTTTCGCTGTTTGCTCCAGAATGGCTTCAACGATTTTCTTTAAACTTCATAAATTATCTACATACGAGTATATTGGTGGCACAATAAGCCTCAAAGAATTGGCTGGCGGTGTCCGGGTTGGAGTCTTTCTACATGGTCCAATCTTAATCTTAATCTACATACGTAAATAAGGTATCACTTTTGTTGGGAACTATTTCGGAAAAAATGGATTTTCAGTTGTCCTGAGGAAGTTGCGATATTTAATTTCAAATTTTGTTTGTTCCGAATTATTGGCGCTTCTTTTGCATTACAATATAATCATTCTAACCTACCTGGGTATGTACTTATCTTCCTACAACCTCTTTGTTTATGATAGGATAATAAGTAAAATTTGGTTTAGGGAAACTTTGTCTTTTTGTATGTAATTATTTTACCAGCAGTAAAAGAAAGTTGTTTGTGTGTTTCACATCATATTTTTACTTTCTCTTATTCCTAGTAAGAGGAAGGATTACGATTGGGTCAAATTTTCGAAATTGAGTTTTCACCCGGAAATACATGTTTTGAGGTCTCCACAACAAAAACAAAAAAAAAGAAGATTTTTCGTGAATGTTCTCTGTGTGTGTGTCTTTTAACAAAATATCAGAAAAAAAAATGCACGAAACATGGTATTCCGCGTTTGAGTAAATCACCGCACCTGACACGAAGGTTTCGTGCAAAAGTCCATTAATCGCCGGAAATATGTCTTTACTAAATCTTTTTCTTTTTTTTTTCGGTTTTTCACGATTTTGTCTCAAATGACTCGAACGATTTTCTTTATACTTTGTACACCTAAGCATATGTATCACCTTTATTTGAAATATTTTCCTGGAAAACTTGATTTTTGGGTTGGTTCTAAGGGAACAATAAGCGTTAAGCTTTCCTCTAAAGTCATTGCTTCAATATAGGTCAATCCTGTGTATACTGTTAATTTACCTCACTAGCTTTGTTTAAAATTCCATATTTAAGACAATTGGTTTACCGGAAGTGTGGTTTTACAGATCAATTTTGGAGTTTTTTGGGGTGAATTTTTTCGTATTTGACCGTTACGAATTCCCATAAAACTTTGAATTGGTAACTGCAACATTTTCCCCCCAAAAAATTATTTTAGTTAGTTGTGCGGGATTTGTAGTTGGTTCATGCTAAGGTGCGCTCTACTGGGTTATAATACAATCACTTCTCCACCTGCCAAGGTTGATAGGTCTCCCCTATCTCCTCTATATTTATTCATGTTAGGAAAAATCATGTTCAAAGAGCATTTTTCACTTTATATATAATTTTTATTTACAGGATTAAGGAAGATGTGTGAATCTTTCACACCCAGATTTATTTCACTTGTTTACCAATTGGGTTATATCCTTCAAATAGTTAAGCATTGAATTAATACTCCTTCGTTTTATTTATAGTACTCACATCAACATTTTAGTAAAAATTAAATAATATTAAGTTTGTAAATTAATTTAAGCAATATTACGTAATAAAAATAGTAAAACTAATTGAAAACTTCTTTTTTTTGTGTATTAAAACGTAGTTTATTTTTATTACAACTAGGAGACATAAACTACAAAATTGTATACTTGAATAATAATAGCATTTTCCAGTCCACCCAGATAAGGGTTAGGAGACACATGCGCTTAAACGCACACTATACTCCAACCTGGGTCAGTTTGAGCCTGGTATTTAGATATACAATATAGGGGTCACGCAGTTTTCCTCTTTCTATAAATACATTATATATCGGAAATAATGTGTGTTTTTTAATTTCAGTTTTATTTTTTATTTACATCATCAACATTTTTTTATCTTACACAATATAACAAATAAAGATTTCAGGTTCGTAACCTTCTTCACTGTTTCTTTTTCATCTGTTTACTTTATTTCTTTGTTTATATATTTATTAATCATTGTTTACAGATTAATATTTTTTTTTTTCTTTTCATATTTAATGTATAAAATTTTATTTATTTAGAATGAAGTTTTTTAGATCATTTTTACTTATATTCAACTTATTAAATCGTCCAGTAGTATGTTATTAATTCGTTTCCAGTACTGGAGAAGCCAAAAATAACTGAAAAATTATTTCAGCATGATTTTTAAGGATTTCATTGCGAAATCTGGCTGAACTGTACTGAAAACTAAATAATATAAACCCTTTCGAAAAAGGAGGTAAAGATGTGAAGGTGAAATTGGAGTCCTTTAATTAGAAACATTTCCTTTAATGTTGACTTTACGGTATCAATAAATTGAGCAAAATAAATTCCTATTCTATTCGTCATAGATACTTCTCTTCCTTTTGGTGATTGGTTTCGGATTTTATTCTATCGCCAAAAAACTTGTTCATCAAGTTAGGGTAGAGATGTTAATGTCCAATTTTTTAAAGTTTTCGTACAGATTGATTGACTGAATGATGCAATTAGTGATTTTTCAAAATGATTCGTTCCAATTTTTTTGTATTTTTACTAATGCTTGCGGAGACGATGAGATATCGCGCTTGCTTCATATTTTAGGAACTGAAATAACTGAACAAAGAATCTGGTGAGGAACACTCACAAGCACTTTTCTTTCACTGCAATTCACATATTTCTAATTGATCAATTTTCTACGAATTAGTAATTGTTATAAAATGTTTTATTGTCTTTAATACTAAACAGGCACTTTTATACTAAATAAATCCCACTTTTGAAGGAAAATCCCCGAATCCCCTAACAATTGGTGATATTGAGTTTTCACCGGAAGTGCATGATTTCAGATCTCAGGATTATGGGAAAAATGTTTTTGGCGATTGTTGTGTGTTAAATCTCAAACTTAGTATTCCGTTTAGATAGGACTACCGCAATTGATGATAAGGTTTTGTTGTTGTTGTGGCTTGTAGTGGCTTGAGCGGTTTAGTAAAAGGGCTTGTATGTATGTTTGAGATAGAAGTATTAGTAATAATCAAGAGAGCACCACTGTTTTTAAAGTAGATATATTCTCTAAGAGAAATTAAGTTACTTTAAAATATCACAATAATAAGCTTATAATAAACTCTTATGTTATAACTTAAAACTGGTACAGTTCTGATGTGTTCTCCTTGGTGCCTACAACAAGTCTGGCTTGAAGGAATGTCTTCTCATTGTTCGTTCAGTTCCTCCCCTGTGAGGAGAAGGGGGTATTACAATGCTATCAAGGTTGATCAACTTTTCCAATAACTGTACTTTTCTACCTGAAATGTCCTTTTGCAAGGGAATTGTCACATAGTCTTGATGTTTTTGATTTTTTTTTTTTTTAAATTAATATATTTTTATGTTTCTTGCATCCATCACACGGGCGTTCGCCCATCTTCAGGATGTGTTTTGTCAGACAGTGTGATAACACAGATTTGTACAGAGCAAATTCAGTTTA